>JAQZBX010021660.1:0-10908 GCA_029593785.1 Cabassous unicinctus
CTTGTGCTCCTTGGGAGGGGAGGCCTTTGTGCTCCTTGGGGAGGGGTGGCCTTTGTGCTCTTAGAGAGGGGTCACAGAAGGGGTTTAGAATCCAGAGCCAGATAGAGAAAGGGAAACAAGGGCCTTTGTGTTGAGGTCACTCCGTTTTGAAGAAAGTTTGACTAGTGAGCCAGATCTTTGCCTTTTCCTGCCTTGAGGCCAAAGGTCCAGCCTCCAGTCTTGCCCACCTTCCCTCTCTTAGGACAGAAAGAGCAGAGATCTGAAACAGTGAACAAAAATCTGGGAGTATTGTTGGAGGTGATGGCAGTGGGGTGGGGTTGTTTAAATTATCTTTTCTGTCAAAATCCTGGGTTATTTTATTTCTTGTCTTGCTTTCTGTGGGCTTCTATGAACCTTGTGGCAGGGCTCATAGAACATGAGAGCCCAGAAACTCTGAATTCTGGGATGTACCTGGGACCTCTTGGTTGGTTCATCCATCCAGTTAGCATCTCCTAAGTGTCTTCTAGAAACTCAGCTCTGGGAGGATTCAGAGACTCTGCCCTCAGGAGGCCTGACAAGGGCGTGGCAGATAAGTGTATGAAGAGCATGAAGATACTTGAGTGGTTTTCAAACTGTGTTCCAAGGAACCTTAGCATTCAGGGGCTTTACAACACTTTTAGATTTAGACAATTTTAAAAGCAGAAATATAAAGCACACAGAGAAATATGCTGTATTCCAAACTTTAACATATCAGGCGACTATTTGCTTTTTAACTTTATTTTTTAAAAATTGTTATTGTGGTAGCATGTATATAAAACATAACATTTCCCATTTTTACCACTTTAAAGTTTACAATGCATTAGTATTAATTATATTCACAAAGTTGTGCTACCTTCACCACCATCCATTACCAATACTTTTGCACTCAAAACAGAAACTCTGTATCCATTTAGCTACCCTTTCACTTTTGCTGCCAGGAAAGCTTGTTGTTTTGCTCAAATCTCAGAATAAAGCTTCTCTCCTCATCTCTGTTTATCTGAAGAGAATGCTTAGCTTGCAACTGAGCTAAGGGTGGGGGAAGGGAGGGGCCAAAACACCAAAACCTGTGACTATTTGCAGTTATTTATCTGTGTGAATCAGGGTTTTCTCAATATCACAAAACCAAAGCAAAGTTTAGGAATAACCTGGATACTGTTGCTGACATAGACCGCCACTCTGATCTGTAATTTACCTTTCTCTTTGTTGGGTGCATCAAAATGGCCCCAAATGTGATGCTTTTGAATTGATGGGAATAAAATACTGTTTTTATCTTCATATATTTGGACTGCATGTAAGATTGCCCTAGAAAATCACACTTCCACTGTATGACACATGAGGCCCGTCATGGGGGAGCAGACTCTGCCTGTGGGTGTTAGCAAAGAAGAGTGTATCCAGGCAGGGAGAGATTGGGAAAGCTTTGGGAAAGAAGGCACATTTAAGAGTGGGTTTTCCAAGTCAGGTGCAGATAGACAGGAAGGGGTGGGAGAGAGACTATTTCTGGGGGAGGGCGCCATGGCCACCGGCCTTCAAACTCCATGAGGGCAGGGCTGTGTCTGTGCATGGGAGGGGTTGGCAAATATTCCTCAAATGAAGACGTGAGAAAGCACAGGCAGGGAGGGGGCTAGTGAGTTCGAGGCTACTGTGGGGCCACCTCGGTCAAGAATGAATTGAACTGGCCAGTTGTCTGTTGCATGATGGTCACTGGAGCCGGCCAGAGGGGACCTTGCCTTGCGGAAGGTCACAGAGTTAGTGGCTGAATTGAAAGGAGGCCCTGGGTGTCCAGCCATCTCCAAACTTGCCTTTGCTCTCTCCTGGGCTCACCGGTCAGTAGGTCACATGGTGCCCACATCCCTCAGGTGGACCCATCTACATCTTCGTGCCCCTGTCTGCCAGCCAGGCAGACCAGAGCTTAGTGTTTGGGGGGGGGGTGCTCTGTGGGCTCATGCTCACTCACCACTGGGCCCTGCAAGGGGGAGAGGGGTGAGGGACAGCAGTGGAAGTGGAAATCCCCACTTCTCTTCATGTAGGAGCTGGTTTGGGCCTGAGCTTCCTCCTGAAGAGGCCTTGCTGGGTGGGACCAAGACAGCAGGGAGAGGCTGAAGGGGGCAGAGATGGCTGGGACAGTGGGGACTCGGGACTGGGACTAGGTGAGGCAAGTGAGGCAACCCAGGCGCCAGATTTAAGGAGGCGTGGCTCCCAGAATCATGCCTGTTCCTCCTCTTGCCCTTGGTGGGTGAGGCTTCTTGCCTGGATCCATTCCCTGAGGCAGATGAAAGGAGTTGGCTGTTGTTGAACTTGTCCTGGGAGCCAGAGGAACGGCTGCTGAGCAAACACCAGGGGAGGGCTGGCGGGCGGTGTTTGGGGCAGGCAGGAGTAGCTGTCTCCGTCAGGGACGGGCAGGCCGGGGCTGGTATAAGAGTTTGGCGCCACTCCTGTACCAACCACAGGTGTCCGAGCCAGCTTTGAAAGGGACCTTCTGGGGAGTTGGTCCATGAGACCCCGGCTTCTCCACTGCATGGACAGAACATGCCCCCAGGCCTCTGGCCCTGTTATTCCCAGCTCTTGAAACAGTTGTGGGGAGCAACGCTTTAGGAAGTACAGGGGCCATTGTGTGTGTGCACGTGTGCGTGGGTATGCATGTGCATACGTGTGTGTGCGCACGTGCATGCATGCGGCAGCACACTGGACCCACCTTTGCTAATTTTAGCTGTTACGGTCCGGTTCTAAGGAGAGGGGTTTCCATCGGAATCTCCAGCTGTCCTGATTTCCCCATCTCGCTCTAATTAGCAACATGCCGGCTGGGAGGGGACCGGAGCTCACATTCTGTTCTCTGCTCTCATATTTTTAACTCTGTTTTGTAAAGAGAGAACTCTAGGTCACTCTGGGCTTGGGAGGGGAAGGGAACTGGTGTGGGGGCCCACTTCCCCTTCTGTTCTCTGGATTTCTGAGTTTCTTGGGCACAGGAGGAATATGCATGTGGGGGTGGTGGGTGGTGCGTGGTGGGTGGGGTAACCCACTTGCCCTTTTGTCTCCCCGACCTTCTTGGGGTGTCTGAGGAGAAACCCTTTGACAGGCAGACAAAGTTTTATTCATTTGCTTATGTGTTCTGGGTAAAAACAAGGGTGGGGCTGCGAAGGACTGAGAGAAGCTCATCTGGGAATGTTCCCATTTTATTTTTTGTCTCATCCCAATCCCCTACTGTCCAGTCTTGTCATTCGCCTCCATCCACATTCCCTCACCCCCTATCAAGGGGGGATTTCTGTCCGCCCCAAAACAAAGTGAGGCACTATTTCCAGGACTTGCTTTTCTTCTCCGTGGACTGGGGAGAGGATTCTCGTAGGCTTGGCCCCAAGCCCTGACACTCGGGGAGAAAGCCTGGTCTGAGGCTCCTCCTCCCCGGCCTCACCCCGTCACCCCTCTCCCGCCCCTGCAGGCTCTTTGGCTTCGTGGCTCGGAAGCAGGGCAGCACCACGGACAACGCCTGCCACCTCTTCGCAGAGCTCGACCCCAACCAGCCCGCCTCCGCCATTGTCAACTTCGTCTCCAAGGTCATGCTGAGTGCAGCCCAGAAGAGATGAGCCCCCACCCCTGCCCAGGGCCAGGGCAGTGGGGGTGGGGCCTGTGGGGCGGGATCCCATGAACCCTGACCACCCCTGAATCCAGAAGGAGGACTTTGGGCCAATTTTGGAGAAGGAGAGAAGAAAGTGCAACGTGGGGAGAGGGAAGTGAATTGCGAAGGGGGAGGAGGGGAGAGAGAGAGAGAGAGAAAGAAAAAGATGGAGGAGAATAACTCAGATTCCCCTAGGTAGATGGAAACTGCAAAAACCCCAAAGCCTCTAAAACCAACCAGGTCTGCCTAGCTCCCCCTCACCCCCGCCCCTAGGATGAAACTCCAAAGGACCTGGAACAAACCTTTGGGATCCATGTTTTCGGGGGAAATGGAGAAGCCCCGTCTCCCTAACCCAACTGCTTTGCAAGGAGACATCAAGCTGAGAGAGTCTTTTTCTGGCCACCTGTAGGGTAAAGAGTCAGCATGGGACATCAAGCAGCTGTCCTTCCTTTTTTTCTCTTTAAAGTGTCTCTGACCCGAGGTACCCCAAAATCTCATGGCTCTGCTCTGATGTGTAGGGGTGTATGTCTGTCCATACCTCCACCCTCACACATCAGTTTAATTTGCCTCTCTCAGCCAGAACTATAAACAGCTATACTGATATGCATCCCATGTGTTTGCACACACCTGTGCATATTGTCCAAAGAAGTGTAGAGATGGGGGTGTCAGGGCGGCAGGAAAGAAAAATAAGCCCTCTTCTGCAGGACACCCCAGATCTGGGTGATATGGCCCCTGCATCTTCTCTCTAGCAGGCCTGGGCCTGGGTGTTGCCAGCCCCTTCTCTACAAGACCCCGGCAGGACAAGAGGCAGTCATCCCTGCAGTCCACCCCTGTTCTGCCTTGGCCAGGAAGCTGGGGGATTTGGTTTGAGGAGATGGGGCTTGTGTGCTTATAGCTTTGGGGAAAGGGATCAGTGAGAAAGGGCCATTGAGCTCTGGGCATCTCTCTAGGCAGGTTGCTTCTGCCAGCTCCCTGGGCTCTGCCTTAGCTCCCAGCCCTCAGCCCATTCTTGGGTTTCATGTCCCAGAACCAGCCTTATCTCAGACTTGCTATCTGCATGATGCCTTTTTCAGGTGCTGGGGGTCGAGCTGTCCTGCTCTGCCCTACCCTGTCCTGCAGGAACCCCGCATTGGGCTCATCCTGGGGAACCTGCTTCTGTAAGCCCTGTACAGCAAGGCCAAGGCGAGAAGCCTGTAGACCTTGCACTCTCCTCTGTAAATGTTTTGGGGTCTAACTTTTGCAGGCACCCCCTGGCTGGGCCTGTCCAAGGGGATATCAGCAGAGCTCTTGGGGATGCTACCTGTTCACTACATTGCCTGTCCTATAATGCCAAAGCCTCTTGGTCCCTTCTTCTGCCTTGGTTTCCCCAGCAGAGCCAAACTGCCCAAGGAATGGGGGGTGGAAAGGCATGCATTTAGGCCAAAGGGCCTGGGGTCCATTTGGGCAGTTAGGAAAACCCCTGATATGCCCCACCCCCCAAAAAGGACTCTAAGTCGGAATGGAAAACTCACCAGGACTCCATTCCTGAATGTTTTCTTAAGCTTATGTGGGTTCCTTTGAGAGGCATTGTATTGCTATATAAATATATATAATATATACATGAGACATACTGACAGAATCTGTAAGCTAATAAAATTTAAGAAAAAGTTGAAAAGAAAAGAATAGGTAAATTGGCAAGTATTTATTGTTTTCCCACATTGCTTTTTTGCCTCCCCAGGCAAAAAAGTTATATGTATAACCAAAGCCTGAGAGGTAGTGGCCCTTTATCTTGGGAGCAACAAGGGGCCCCTTGCCTGGCCTTGGCCTTCCAGAACTCCAGCTGGGGGCCTCGGGGGAGGGGTGTGTATGTCCCATTCCTTTGGGTCCATTTGTTTTCTGGCACACCCAGGACCCAACAGTCAGCACCCAGAGAAGTGTGGGGAGCTGCCCCCACGGCCAAGGCCCGAGAGTGCGTGTGAGCTCGCGACATGGATGTTGTGTGGCGGACATGGGTGATGTGTGCATCTTTCATCTTTTTTCTCCTCCAAGAAGCTGTATCTGTGTGGACATTTGGTTTAGGGAGTCCAAGAGGAGAGTGTCTGACGAAGGTGGGGAGCAGGGGCAGAGGACCCGCCAGTCCCCACTTCCCAGAGAGTGAATCCTTGTGCGCGGGGGCCAAGGTTGCTCCAAAGTGCCCCTCCTTTTGAGACGTTCACGTCAGATGCCTGCGTTTCCTCCTCTCCTGATTCTCTAGTCGGCCCCAGTGCTCTGCCAAGATACAGGGAGCTCTCTCCCCATCCCCTTCCTTTGTACAAACTACAAAGTCCCAGGCCTGGGACTGACCTGGGGTCAGCCTTCATATTTGCTTCCCACCTCTCTGCCGCCCCCCAGGAGCCCACCTCCCAGGCATGGCCAGACCCCCACCACCACCCCACCCACACTCTAGGCTCACACCCTGTGGGAGCCTGCAGGAAGTACCCAGGTAACTGTTGAAAGCTAATCCCCGCACCCTTCTGGAAGTCTGTTTCCTAGTTTCTGATATCCCCGATGTTGATGGTGTCTCAGCATTAGCGTGTCCTTTCCAGAAGAATGATGGGGAGGGGTATCCCATCTCCATGGTGGCCCCACCTTTGCACTGTACTCCTCTTATGCCTCACAAGCTGGCCCGTGAAACCAGGCACACACAAACACACCACACACAGTGCTGCAGTATATTCTTGCCAAAGATTTCCTTTAATAGAAAGCACTTTTAATAATTATTGTTATTATTTTGTAAATGCTTGTCCTTTTCTCTTGTCTCCTCCCCCTCCCTCACCTTATTTTGCTGTTGTTTATTGTTGAATCTGTGTGTGAGCCAGGAGAGTGTTGTTTGGTCTTGAAAAGAGGCTGGTGTGGGAAAGAGTCTGGGAGAAGTTGGCAAGAAAGGAGAAAGAGTGGGACGTGGTCAGCCTGCAGTACAGGCCACAGGATCAGGCCCCAAGCACAAGGCCCACCTTGCCTCTAGCTGTGCAGCCAGGCCTCTCCGGCGGGCCTGATAATGGCATGTGGAGGGAATATGGTGGGGAAATGGCATCTCTCCCATTTAGCCAGGAGGGAAACAAGAGGGAAGGACAGGACATGGGAACAATAGAGAGGTGACTCCAGAGGGAACAGAGGAGGATCCTAGCTGTTTGATCCACCTTCAGGACTGCTGAACTGCCCCCTCCCTCTGCTCTGCTATCTCAGTGGTGTTTGAGGGACAGAAAGATCATGCCCTAGATTTGGGAAAGGCCCTATGATCCCATATCCTCATTGAGTTTGTCCCTCAGCAGCTCTGGAAAGCCTGTGGACACCAATGGCCAGGCCTCCTCCTCCCCTGGCTTTTTGAGGAATCCCTGGGTGTGTCAGGGACTGGCCAGGAGAGGGGAAAGTGGGGCCTAGAGGCTATGTGACATTAAGAGAAAGGAGGCAGCCTGCTGGAGGAATGTGAGCCTTCTGAAGATGGGCTCTCAAGAGGGAGGGGAGTGGGGGGTTCCTCTGCCTCCTTCTGATGGGCCTGAGCAGAGGCTGGGCAGCATCTCATGGTGTCCAGGGGGGCAGTGTGGAGTCTGTGAGCTCGAACAATGCTTATCCTTGCTCCAGACTTGTCTACCACCCCTGCCTTCTGGGTCTTCTCCCCCCGCTTTGGTTTTCCCAGCTTCAGGACCTGGGGAGGTCAGGTGGGCCAATATCCATCCAGGGTCTGCCTCGCAGCCCTATTCCACCCCACACTTGGGGTCTTTGAAGAGCTTGGGGTTGAGAGTCCTAGAGCTCCCTCGTCACTCCGGCCCAGGCCCTGGAACCACGAGTCTTGAGTTTCCTTGGCCAGTGGTGACATAGGATGTGTGTGTGTGCGAGTGCAAGTGTGGGTGTTTGTGTGTGCATATTTTAGCCTTCTCCCTAGGGAACTGGGGGTGGTGTCAGAGGTGGTAGGAAGTGGGACAAGTTCAATATCAGCAGCAAAAGGAATCAGGAGGCAAGGCCTGGAGGGCCACCAGTTGGCGGAAGCTCAGCCTTGGTGATGGTGAGGGTTGGTCCACATGGGGTGGAGCTGGGACAGGTCTACTCCTTCTTGACTCCTCTGTCTTCAAACCTCTGAAATGTTGGAGGACCTCGTCTTATTTTCCACCCCTGGGCTCTTCCAATGGTGAGATTATTGTGGAGGGATGTTCTGAGTTGGTTTCCCAATCAGTGTTAAATAGTTTGAAGCTCTCCTGTGTGTTCATGTTTGGGGTGTGTGTGTGTGTGTGTGTGTGTATGACAGAGCATATCTGTGTGCACAAGTCATGTTCTCCCATCTTCTTTCCTCCCTTCCAACATGTCATTCAGAACAAATATAAGAAATTCCTCACCACTCTCCTGCCCCCAAGGCCCTCTCCAGGAAAAACAGAATAACCTGGCCTCTTCTCCACCCCCCAGCTGTGTATTTATATAGATGGAAATATACTTTATATTTTGTATCATCGTGCCTATAACCTTTGCCACCTTGTATAAATCCTAATGTATGCTACTTATCCTGGATATGAATGTAATGTACACTGACGCTGTCCCCACTCCCTGTACAGCTGCTTTGTTTCTTTGCGGTCCATTGTATGGCTTTATAAATGATAAAGTTAAAAAAAAGTCTGTGCTGTCATCTAGCTCTGTTGTTTGAAAAAAGGGGTCTGCTGGGCAAAAGGGGACCTCTCCCAGGCACCAGATGTGTGGTGGGCTTATCTGGTGGACTACTCAGCCCCACTCCTCCCAGAGGCTTCCGCATCTCGAGGTCATGGTTCTGATCACCATGAGTTATTCGTATGGACTCTCAGCTGAAGAGAAACAATTCAAACTGGTTTCAGAAGGAAAGGAATTTGACTGGCTCAGGCAGCTGAAAAGGGGCTTGAATGGTGGCATCGGGAATCTGTCTCACTCCATCACCTGGTTTTGAGTTGGCTTAATTCTCAGGGAAGCTCTATCCAAGTGGTGGCAGAGATGGCCATCAGGCTTTCATCCTACCAGCTTGGCAAATCCAAAAGAAAGAAAGCTCCTCTCTCCCAGTGTTTACAGCCCAGCCTGGGACAAATGCTCATTGGCTCTGATAGAGCCAACTCAGGTCTCATGCTTAACCTTGAGCCAATCACTCTGGCAGCACTGGGGCCCATCACTGCGCCTGGAGCCAGAGGGTTGAGTAGCCCCGGACACCACAGGGACTTAGAATGGGGGAGCAGTTGGTTCCTGATCAGGTGGTGTTTATCAGAGGAAGGGGGAATTGAGGCTGTCGGGCAGAATCTATGGATGCCCGCAGGTCACACGTAGCTTCAATGTATACTAGCCCCAGGGGCTGGGTGAATTATTTGGAATTGAGAAAATTTGGGCGTGATACCTAGGAAGGCATGCCTAGTGTTGTGCAGGCTTCTCGGGGAGATCTGAAAAGACTCAAATGGCACAGCTTTAGTTCTCTGAGCTTACAGTGCAGCTGGCAGGGAGGCTCAGCGCAGCTGACTAGACAGCCCGCTAGAGCACGTCTGTGCTCGTACCTTCTGTGTGGCCTACACAGTGAGGAACTGCAGGGCGTGCTCCCAGGACCCTCTACCCAATTAGGGAGGACCCCAAAGACGTTTTATGTGGGTTATATATTTGAATATTTATCATTTTCTAAATTAAAACTGAGGAGCTTCTGCAGCCTCTGTGGAGCCTAAAGACACTGCGTGGGAGAAGGGCCTGGGAAATGCCTTTGAGGCTGGCTCATTCCACTCCCATTGAAATCTCTCCTCGAGGGTACTGCAATAAAAGTCTGTCTTCCTCTTTTAAAGAACTGGGTTTTCTAAGATTTTTCTCATCAGCTTGGGAAAATGCCTATGAGTGCCTAGCAGTTTCTAAGCAGTGCAGAACACGGAGAGGATATGATGGTTGTAAAATACCGACGGTAGGTACAGGCCCAAATGCATGGGGGTGTGCACTCACACAGCCCTCACACTCGCTTTCACTCACACGCACACCCGGGAGGCCTAGGTCTCGCCTTTCCTAGCTCTGTCCAGCAAATTCCAGCGCCAAGCGCCCCATGAGCCAGTCCAGGGTAGTGCGGGCGGGCAATGGGGCAGGGCTGCCGCGGGGTGAGCCCATCCCCGGTGGCACCACCAAGGGAGATGAGGGACCCGCCAGCTCCGCAGCTCAGACCACCCGAGGGGCCTGCTGCCAGGCGGTGTGGAATGGGTGGTAGAAAAGGGTCAGTGGGCTTGGAGAGGAGGGGCTAGAGGGGCAAGCTGCCGCCTGCCGCTAACGTGTAACTCCCCTCGCGGACCAGGACAGAGCGTTCTCGGAGGCTCCACCTCATCCTAGGTGGGGCCGCAGGAAGGCCAGGTGGCAGGGCTGCTGCTTGATGAAGGGGATGCTTGGGGTGGGGGACGTGGGGGAGGGGGCGTGCGTGCGTGCGTGCGCGTGTGCGTGGCGCCCAGGAGGAGCCCTCCCCAGCCTCCAGCCTAGGCGGGCCGCAGGCGCACGCGGGGAGGGCGCCCTCCTCCGGCCGCCCGCCCGCCCAGGGCCACCCTCTGCGCCGCCAGCACGCCGCGGGGCCGGAGACCCTGACGAGAGCCTCCAGAGGCGGGATCTTGCTTGAGGAGCAGGGGCCTTGGAACCAGGCACGCCTGACTTGGTTCTGGCTTTCCTGGGGCCTCGGGAAAGCTGCTTCCCTCTCCCGGCCTCGGTTTTCTCATCTGTAAAATGGGACAATACCTACCCCCAGGAGCCGCTGTGAGGGTGAAGACCAGCAGCACCCAGCATGGCGCCCGGCTTAATAGCCGCGCTGTGGGCCCCTGAGAAATCCGCCCTTCCGTTCCTTTCCTGGGCCTTCTCGCCCCTTTCACAGCATTTCCTCAGGCCTCTGGGGAGACTTGGCAGCAGGAAGGGGCTGTAGCAGAAAACCTCCCGAACCATATTGATCTCATCGGCTCCTGACTGCAGACCACAGTGTTTGGGGCTGGTGGTAGGGCCGCCTCCGCGGCTCCAGCGTTTATGGGGTTTGAACGGGGGTCTCTGGCCGTGGACAAATAATGCTCGGGTTCAGGGCCCCTCCTCTCGTCCTCCGCGCCTTTCCTTGACACCCCGAGATGGTCGGGGCCCCCAAAACCAGGGGGTGCCTGCATAGCGGCCAGCTCCTCCTCCCCCAACCTCATGTCCTGCGTGAGCAGAGTCTGATTGGCAGCACCATCCATGGCCCCTTCCCCAGGGGACTGGGCTGGTTTGGAATGTCAGGAGCCAGGGCCACCGTGGGGCAGGGCCAGGGGTTCATGAGAAGGACAGACCAC
>JAQZBX010021660.1:11008-32231 GCA_029593785.1 Cabassous unicinctus
GGGGGGGGGGGGGAGACATAAATCAAAGAATTAGCAAATATATAAGGCCAAGGTGATAAGTGCACTGGAAGAAAGGTGGACTATGCAGCAAGAGTTTGCAAATGGGCCTGGAGAGTCTGGGGAGAGCAGAGAAGGTATCCCTTAGGAAACAGAGATTTTTGAGCCAAGATCCAAAGGAGTAAGAGGGGTCGCTTGGGCAAGAAGGTTGGAAGGGTGTTTCGGGCAAAAGGAATAGCACATGCCGAGGTCCAGTGGCAGGAGGGGTATGGTGTGTTGGAACCTCATGGGCCTCTCCTGGGCAGCATGTTTTGCCACTGTAATGTTACTTGAAGTTCCAGGTAATAGAGAATGGTGGTGAGGTGCAAGGTGTGGTGTC
The DNA here is from genome assembly GCA_029593785.1 of Cabassous unicinctus. Lineage (NCBI taxonomy): Eukaryota > Metazoa > Chordata > Mammalia > Cingulata > Chlamyphoridae > Cabassous > Cabassous unicinctus. The sequence goes on from JAQZBX010021660.1 coordinate 11,385, forward strand.
AGCCTGCCTGGGTCCACATCCTGGCTGCATCCCTACTGGCTGTGTGTCCTGAGGCAAGTTGCTTGACCTCGCCATGCTTGTTTCCACACCTGTAAATTGTACCTAACTTCAAAGGTTGTTGCAGGAATTGGGAGTTCATACCTGTAAAAGCAGCTTGTAACAGCACCTGGCAAACCGTGAGCACTTAATAAATGTTAGCTCTGTGCATTAGTTATTTATTTGATCAATTTTTTTTCTCTCCCCCACTAGAGTGTAAAGTCCCTGGGGCAAGTGCCTGGCATAAAAGAAGGATTCTATAAATGTTTGCGGAAGGAGTGAAGTCACTGCGCCCTCTGTGTGGTCAGCTGAAGGGGGAGGGTCCTGGGGAGGAGGGCTGCGGTGTGTTAGGCAGGGCATTTTGGTCACGGGAAGGGTTTGGGTTTTTGACGAAAGATCAGTGGAAGCTGTTGAAGGGTCGTCTTCTTTTTTTTTTTAACTTTTTGTTGCAGAAACTGTGTTTAACCATGCTCAAGTGTGCAAGTCAGTAGTATTAATTATATTCATAATAGTATGCTACCATCGCTGACATCCATTACCCCTCCTTTTTCATTTTCTCAGCCAGAAACTACTCACCATTGAATTATAATTCCCTCTTCCTGCCCCAACTCCCCTCTCACCCCCATCCCTGGTAAGCTATAAACTACCATCTGTCTCTATGAAATTTGGTTCTTCTAGGTATCTCACATACACAAGATCAGACAATATTTGTCCTTTTGTGTTTTGCTTATTTTGCTCAACATGATGTCTTCAAGGCTCATCCATGTTGCAGGATGTATCAGAACTTCATTCCTGTTTATCCAAATAATATTTTATTGTGTGTATATACCACGTTTTGTTTATTCATTCATCTGTTGGTGGACACTTGGGTTGCTTCTACCTTTGGCTCTTCTGAAAAATGCTGCCATAAACATTGGTGTACAAATATCCATTCGAGTCCCTGCTTTCAGTTCTTTGGGTATGTACCTAGAAGTGGGATTGCTGGATCATATGGTAATTCTATGTTCAGTTTGCTGAGGAACTGCCAAACTGCTTTCCACAGTGGCTGTACCATTCTACATTGCCACTAACAATGGTGGGTTCCTATTTCTCTGCATTCTTAACAACATTTATTATTCTTTTTTTTTTTTTTTAATCATAGCCGTCCTAGTGGGTGTGAAGTAATGTCTTACTGTGGTTTTGATTTGCATTTCTTTAATGACCAGTGATGTTGAGTATCTTTTCATGTGCTTACTGGCAATTTGTATATCTTTTTTGGAGAAATATCTATTCAAGTCCAATTTGCCCATTTTTAATTTGGAGTATTTATCTCTTTGTTGTTGAGTTGTAGCAGTTCTTTATATATTCTGGATAGTACATCCTTATCAGATATATGGTTCATAATTATTTTCTCCCATTTCTTTAGGTTGTCTTTTCATTGGAAGGGTCTCAGTCAAGGAGGCGGTAGGATGAGGTTGGCATTTTGCAAAGGTGATGGCCTGTTGGAGCACAGTGCATGTGGGGCAGGTGGGAGGAGGCGAGTCTGGAAAGGACAGGCCTTGCCTGCCATGCTGAGTTTCTGGCCATTCCTCTGGAGGTGATGGGAAATAAGGGGACATCCTTAAGCTCGTGAAGAAATGAATCAAACTTGAGTTTTAGAAAGAAAACTTCAGGAGCAGTGGAGGATGGATCTGAAGAACAAGCTGGACCAGTTTAGAGATTGTTTAAGATGAGAGGGGTTCAATAGTTGAACCCCAACTATATGTTAGGCATTGTATTGGGTGTTTTATCAAATGTTATCTCATTTAATTAACAAAATGACCCTGGGAAATAGGTATATAGCTAAGGAAACTAATGCTTAGAAAGATTAAGTAGTTTGCCCAAGATCTCATAGCTGGAAAGTGCTACAGATTTGAAGATCTGATACAGATCTTGCTCTACAGTTAGAATATTGGTTCAGCATCTGTAACAGAGATTCCAAATTATCACCTGCTTAAATGTGGTAGAAGTTTCTTTCTCAATTAAAGGCCCTAGGTTGTATCACAGCTCTCCATGAAAATTTTCAGGTATCTAGTGTCCTTCTGTTTTGTTTCTCTGCCATCCTCAATATGTAGTCCATTGTGGCTGCTCAAGCTCCTGCCATTACAACTGCATTCCAGTCAGTGAGAAGTGGGAGAAGGGGAAAGAGAGGGCATGTCTTCTTTTTAAGGATGTGATGCAGAATTGTATACATTGTTTCCGCTCACATTACAATGGCCACAACTGTCACATGGCCTCAAATAGCTGTTAAGAAATGTCACTTTTGTCTTACACAGCTACAAGCCCAACCATTCTGGGAACTTATAACTAAAAGAAGAAAAAGAGAATGGGATTGGGAGCAACTGGAAGTTTTTGATTCATGCTCCAACACCAGTGGTGAAGTGGAGATTCTCCATTACCAGAGACAGGAGAGAGGGTCCACCCTGTGCTTCTTTCTGGGGCCGCACTTGGGGATTGAAGGAGGTAGAATTGAAAAAGGTTGACAAGTGATCGAATATTGAGAGGTGATGGAAAGAAAATGGTTGAGAATGATTGCACACTGATCACACAAAGTTGAGAAATATTAGTTTGGGCAGAAGGCAAAGTTTTTGGAGTTGGACATGTTGAGAGAAGTAGTTGTGGGATTCCAGGTGGAAACGTGGCAGTTAGAAATGAAGGGTCAAGGCTGGAGAGAAAGATGGAGAGTTATGGTAGATACCATAGCTCAGTGTAGAGGTGTGAATATTGTCTGTGTTTTAGGGTATCCTGCCAGTTATATAGCTGACTTGTCCAGGGATTTGTATTTGACTCAAGTTTGACCAATATAAGCTTTTCCCTGGTCTGGAGCAAATCAAGGGTGTGAGGGCTGGAGTGGGTGAGTGTTATCCCTGCAGAGGTGAGAAGACTCTAAGGAGAAGGAAGGCCCATATATCTCAGCCTCAGAGGACGAGGTCCAGGGCAGCAGGGCAGAGGTTCCTGAGCTCCATGTGTGGCCCAGAAACTGCAGAGAGGGCAGCCTAACTGGCAGGGCCACATGGACTCTATGATGGACATCTCAGAGACGACCTGTGGGGACAGAGAGCTTGAGGACCAGATGGGCCCATCTCAACACCTTGGCACAACTAAGCTCCAAGTTAGAGTTTAACACATCTTAGTTTCTTGCTAGTTCAGTGAAAAAATACATTGAGTCACAGAAAGATTCTCATGCATTTGTGGGCTGAGAGTCACCCTGACATGAAGGCATTATAAAGTGAGGAGAGTCATAGATGGGACCTGGGGAACATCATGTGGAAGGAAGAGGCATGGTAGAGGAGGAGGGTCCTGTGAAGAAGGCAGAGTACTCAGAAAGGAAGGAGGAAAGCCTGGAAGGAGTGGTGTCTTGGTAGGCAAGGGAAGTGAGAGTTTCTGGAAGGGCATGGCTGGTCAACAGTCCAGCCATCATCTTGGGATCAAGCTGAAAGAGCCCCGAGAGAAGGCCATTGAACTTGACCACGAGGAGGTCATCCTTGTTCTTTCCCTCGGGAAACGAGTCACAGTAGAATGGTGAGGCAGAGGGCTGAGGGCGTGCTTAGCACAGGGTCTGGCTTCTAGAGGGCTCACCATCTTTATAGAACTGCTGAATCAATGGGCAAGTAAGAAATAGAGACCCACAAGTGTAGATGGCTCTTTCAAAAGCCTTGCCTTCCTCCTCCCCTCATTAACTTCTTTTCCTGGGCTTTACTCTGCTTTCAGCGGATCGTTTTGGCCTAGGTTTCACCTGCATAATAGTTGGGATGGAGAGAGCAGAGCCCAGGACATCAAGTGATTTGTCCTGGAAATGTGAAGCCCCCTTGGGGTGGCCTTTCAGAAGAAGCTACCTGATACCTAACCTTGGTCTTTCCTGCTGCAGCAGGCGTCAGCCTGGGAAGGAGAAAGAAGCCTTCTCTGAATGACAGTCCTTCAGATGACTAAAGCCAGCTGAACTCTATCCGGAGTGGAGATAAGAGAGGTGAAAATCAGGTGAGAGCTGCAGTGAGGGGCGGTGTTGGCGCTTTGTGCGCCTGCTGTTCTGTTCGTGCTCGGTTACAGCCACCTCACAGCACTTCCTCTTCTCCAGTTCCTGCCCCGGGATCTGCCCCTCCCTGGCCTCCCATAACCCCAAGGCCTGGAGCAGCATACAGGCGGCTGCTGGGACTTAGCAGGCAGGCCTGGGAGCGGAAGCTGGCCCCAGAGGGAGGAGTCTTGGTCTCCCGCTTCACGGGTGTTCGGGACCTGTAGGAGGAGCAGGCTGGAGGAGGCTGAACCAGATTTTTCATCTGAGGGTTTTCCCCCTTGGGGTCCCCTCTCCCCTTCCTTCCTTTTTCGTTTTTCCTGTCTCCTCTGTTTAGCTCCTTGACTTTTCCCTCCCTATCTGCTCTTTCACTCTTCCTCTCCTGTTTTCTGTCCCCTAATTCCCCATCTTACCTCTTTTCCACCTCCTAGGTAACCCCCAGCCCCCAGCTGAGCCGCCAGTAGATAGGGCTTTGGTAGCACTTGCTGAGAGCGGTTCTCAGTTGAGGATGGAGGCCTGGCCACCTCCCTTTTCAGGGACCTCAGAGAACAGGAGGAGGCAAGGCTGATGTTGGGGGTGGGGGAGCTTAGGGAGGACTTGGGAACCTCCAGACAGGGCTGGGACTCTGACTCTGCTTTTCCACCCGGTTTAGTCCGCCCTGGGATGCGCGTTTCTGGCTGAAGGTTCCCTCCACTGGCCAACTTGGGGACTGCAACCACTGGTTGACCCTCCTAGGAGAGGTCGCAGTGGGCAGCAGGCTGAGCCAACTTTCCAAGGGCCTGAGAGACACGATTAATTGAGAGCTGGAAGTTGAGAGTATCGGGCACTTAGAGGCAGGCTGTTTATTAAAAGCTCCCGGGGAGTGGTGAGGACAGAGACCTGGCGGCCTCTGTTCCCATCATCAATCACCCTTCCTCGTAAATTGGAGCTGGTCTGAGCTCCTCAATGACAGGAGCTGCCTGCATGCTGGGCCAGAGACCACTCAGGTGGTCAACGGGGTGGAGCCGGTGAGGACCTGGCCCCAGGGTATGGCTCAGTGGAAGAGGCCCTGGACTCGCAGCCAGGAGATCTAGCACACAAGGGGCTGGGGCCTGAGAATTCCCCTCTAAAAAATTCCAGACCCTCTTCTTTATCATGGAGCTGTAGGTATAGATGATGTCTCTCTGGGGTGCTTTCTTACAGCCCTACATGACCCACCCCTGTGCGCTTACTTCCTGGAGCTACAAGGTCAATTCGTCTATCCCTCTGCAGTGGGCCTACTGTCCACCCTTGGTGTCAAGCTGGCTGGGCAGGCGAGTGTCTCACCTGTGTCCAACAGAGCAGTGTTGGGTTTCACTTGCCCTGGCGAATGATTTGGCATGCGGGAAGTTCTGTTCCTCTCACCCTTGTTCCTCCCCCTTTAATATAAGCACATTTCTGGTGGTTCCAGCCCTTTCTCAGATGGGAAACAGCTGCTTCCTGTCCTTGGGGATCTGGGTCCGAGGACCTGGAATGCTGGCGAGTTTATTCCCTGGACTCAGTTATTTTACATCCTCCTTCTTCAAAGTTGGTGAGCCCCAGGGGAGAGTGAGCATGGGCCGCGGCCTTTCTCTCAAGGACCCCAGGCCTCTGATCTCACCAAACTGCCCCTTCTCTAAGGAAAGGACGCTGAATTTGATTGAGAATAAAAACAGATGAATAGGCCTCTTTTCCCTGAGCAGGAGTGCAGGTGGGTGCCTCCGCAGAGGCAGGCTCAAAGTACCGGTAAACCAACTGGAAAACAAAGGCAGGAAAAGCTTCTCCTCTAATGTTCATGGAAAGCATGGAGACAGAGTGTGCAGTTAGAGGCGCGTCAGCCTTCAAGGCCATCCAGCCGGACCTGAGTTTCAGCTCAGCTAATTTCTAGCTTGCATGACTCTAGTCAAGTTTTTTGACCTCTCTGTACCTCAGTTTCCTTATCCATAAAATTGGATAGTAATAACTACCTAACAAAGCTATGAGAATATTAGTGATCATATGTGTAGAATGTTGGGCTTAGAGCTCATCTGGACTCTTGGGAAGGGAAATATTAATGGCATTTATGGTATTTATGATGGCTTGTGATGTGCCAGGCCCTGGAGGTGCACAGGATCTTATTTATGATAAACTCAGCAAGGTGGTCATCAGCACCCCCATTTCACAGATGAGAAAACCAAGGCTTAGAGAAGGTAAGAGACCATCCATTTCATAAGATTGGGTAAGGATTTGAACCCCATTTGTCTGATTCCAAAGAATGTGGTCTTATCTGGGCCCTACATAGAAAGATATAGATGGGGTGGGGGAGGACATGCTGAGGGCAGAGCCCTGGTGAACTCAGAGAAGAGAGACGCCAGAGAAAGGCAGCGAGGGACAGGCCTTAGAGAGAGAGGGGATGTGGGCTCAGGACTTGTGAAGTCCTGGTGACCTTCTCATCTCACTGTGCCCTTTGCTGGTGAGAAGGGACTTTGCTGAGGTCACGTGGTCTCTGTCCAAAGACCCAGTGCTAGAGGATCCTGGAACGGGGACTGAGAGGCTGCCAGGGTGGGACTGTCCCCAGGATGCATTTAGGAAGACTCCAGGGCCTCGTCACAGGCTGTGGAGAGAGCAGAGAATGGGTAGCAGGAACCCAGCGTGTGGCAGGGACACCCTCAAAGAGAGTCCATGTGGGGCCTTGCTGGCCAGCCCAGAGCTGGGAGTGCCCAGCGACAGCACTGAGGAGGGGGTCACCTCACCTCCCTGACCCTGGAGGGGCTGGGGTGTTCCTGGGCCCTGTAGGAGGGACACTCGGGGTGAGGAAGGAGGGAAGAAGCCACAGAGAAGGAGCGCCATTGCTGTGCTCAGCAAGGCTGCTCCTGCCCAATGGGCATCACAATTTCGAGCCTGATTCAGCCGAACACAGCAGCCACTGGTCAGTGAGGCCGTTCCCCTGGCCAGAATCCCCTCCCTCCTGTAGGAAAGGGGAAGCCGGTTCTGCCTCCTGCCTCTGTGCTGGTCCTGGAGCCTGGGAGTGGGTCTCAGGAGGGAGGCTGCAGGGGCATTGGAAAGGCGATGTCGCCCCCTTGTGGCCCTGTGGCTGTGGTGCTGCCGGGCAGAGACCAGAGGCCAGGCCGTGGCAGCCATGCTTTGTGCAGTCCTTCAAACATTTTGAGCTCCTCCTGTGTGTCACGCTCCGCTTTGTGAGTGATGTCCAGGAGCGGAGTACATGGGACAGAGCAGCAGCTTTCAAGATTCAGCGCAACAAGTGTGGCTTTCTATGGAGATGCTTTGGGGCTGTGAGGATCCCCGGCACCCTACAATAGCAGCAGAAGCGGGGACCAGAAGAGCAGAAGGCCACGTCCTGAGCTCCTACTATAAGCCAGACCCTGGACTAGCACCAGGGTGGCAGGGATGACGAGGACCTGGTCTGCGCCCTCCTGGCCCTGTGGAGGAGACAGACATGAGGCAGGATGACGCTGCTGCAGTGGAGGGGCCTCACCATTTCTTCCCATGGAGGGACTTCTGACCATTACCCCTGCCTCTTTCCTCACCCCTCTCTCAGCCTTTTGCCACGTCAACAGGAGTGACTGAGCCAACTGGGGAGTTTGGGAGGAGACGTGGAGCAGGTGGCCCAGCTCCTCTGCTTGCTCTTCCCTGCTCCTAGCCAGCAGGCACTCAGGATGTTTGCATTCTAGTCTCTTCTGTGCCATGTGGCGAGGGGCCTGCGGTTATTCAGTGCTGCTCATCTCTGGGACGGGAGGGGCCAGTTCTGAGTGGAGACTATGAGCACGTTCTCAGAGCCACGGATCTAAGGTCACAGTCTTCAGTCAGCTCCATCACTGGCATTTTGGTTTTGTACTTGCATAATTTATTTGTACCTTTTTTTCTCGTTCCTTCAACTCTAGACTGTCTCTCTTGATTCCTGTGATGTTAGCTGTTAACAGCAGCACATCTGTCCTTCCCTCTACCTCCCTATCTTCAGCTTTATTAATTTGCTTTTTTCAATTAAAATTTTGATTTTGAGATAATTGCAGGCTCACATATAGTCAAAGGAAATAATATAGAGAAATCCCATGTACCTTTTGTCCAGCTTCCCCCCACTTTGAAAAACTCTCATTCAATATCACAGCCAGGATAGTGCCATTGAGTCAAGACACAGAGTCTTTCCATTACCAAAGGATCCCTGGAGTTGCCCTTTTATAGCCACACCTACTTTCCTCCAGTCCCCACCCCTGGCAACTACTAATCTGTTCTCCATTTTATCATTTTGTCATTTCAAGAATGTTTCATAAGTGGAATCATGCAATCCTTTTGAGATTGGCATATTTTCACTCAGAATAATACTCTGGAAATTTAACCAGGTTTTGGTTTATATCAATACTTCATTCGTTTTTTATTGCTGGGTAGTATTTCATGGGATGGAAATACAGAAGCCACTTCTGTTTTCTTTTGGTTAATGTTTGCACAATATATCTTTTTCCATCCCTTTACTTTCAGCCTGCCTTTATTGTTATATTTGAAGCAAAGTTTTCTGTAGATGGCATAGAATTGGGTCATGTAAAAAATTCCCCTCTGCCAAACTCTGTCTTTTAATTGGTGTAACCAGACCATTTGTGTTTAGTGTAATTATTTATATGTTAAAGCTTAAGCCTGCCATTTTGTTTTTTGTGTTCTGTTTTTTCCCTCTATTTTCTGTTTTTTTGCTGACTTCTTATGGGTTACTTGAACAGTTTTTACAATACTGTTTTGACTTATCTGTAGTGTTTTGAGTGAATCTCTGTATGATTTCTTCAGTTGCTTTTGTTATTACTTTATAGATAGATAACTTATCACAATTTACTGGTGTCAGCATTTTACAAGTCTGAGAAAAATGTAAAAACCTCCCCTCCCCTTATGTCCTTTTACCTTTTACCAGTTAGTATAAAACTGTCTTGACTGTTTCCTCTTTATACATTGAGAGGAAACACATCAATGTTATAAGTTTTGCTCCAACTGTCAAACATAATTTAGAAACTCAGAGGAGAAGGAAAACTTATTGTATTTACTAAGTTTTATTCTTTCTATTGTTTTTCCTTCCTTCCTAATATTCCAGAATTTCTTCTTTTATCATTTCCTTTCTGTTTAGAGAAGTGAGAAGTTTCTTTAGTCATTCTTAAGCGTAGAGCCAATGAAGCAAATTTTCTGAGTTTTACTTCATCTGAAAATGTCTTCATTTCCCCTTCGATTCATGTAAGATATCTTTGCCGAACATAGGATTCTGGGTTGAGAGTTCTTCTCTTTCAGCACTTGAAAAATGTGCTACTTCCTTTTGGCCTTTTTAGTTTCTAGTGAGAAATTCACTGTCATTCGAATTGCATTTCTCCTACAAGAATTTTCTTTAACTTTCAGAAATTTGACTATGATGTGTCTTGGTGTGGGTTTCTTGGGTTTATCCTGTTGTGGTTTGCTCAGCTTCTTGAATCTGTAGAATTATGGCATTGCCAAATTTGGGGAGTTGTCAGCCATTATTTCTTTGAGTACTTTTTCAGCCCCTCCTCTACCTCTTTTCCTCCTGAGTCTCTGATGGCACGAATGTTAAATATTTTGTTATAGTTCTATAGGTCCCTGGAGGCTCTTATTTTGTTCAGTCTATCTCTCGCTGTTGTTCAGTTTGCGTCATTTCTATTGTTCTATTTCAAGCTTACTGATTTTTTTTCTTTCCCACTCCATTCTGCTTTTGAGCCCATCCAGTTATTTTTTTTTTATTCCAGTTATTGTATTTTTCAGTTTTAAAATTTCTTTTTGGTTCTTCTTTATATTTTCTGTTTCTTTGCTGAGATTTTCAATTTTTTCATGTGCTCATGATTGCTCATTGAAACATTTTTCATGATGGTTGCTGCAAAATCTTTGCCAGATAATTCTAAAATTTATTTCATATTGGTATTGCCCTCTGTTGATTGTTTTCATTTAGTTTGGGATCTTCATTGTTCTTAGTATGATGAGTAATTTTCAGTTGAAAGCCAGACATTTTTGGTGTTATGTCATGAGACTGGATTTTATTTGACTCTTCTGTCTTCTCCTATGACACCACTCCAACAGGGAAAGGGGCATTGTCTTATTACTGCCAGATGGGGGTAGAAATCCACATTCTTCACTCATCTCCCATTGATATCTGAGGGGAGCAGGTCCTCCTTACTGCTGGGTGGGGAGATTGAGAATTCTGGCTCCCATTGTTCCTCCATTGATACCTCCCTGGGTGATGGGGGTAGGAGTGCCTTATTCCTGCTCCCCACATTGCTTCTACTGGTCCTGCCAGGATAGGGGGCTTGTTTCCACATGGTAGGGGTGAAAATCCCACGTCTCTACTTGGCCTTCTCTGACACCACCTCAGCAGTGATAGGGATGTGCAGTGGGGATTAAGTTGGCTCATTCCAGCCTGGCCAGATAGACTCCCCACTCATGCTTTAGTGGTGTAAGTGAGGGTGGGGGGTGGTGGTGGGGCACACATTTTTTCTGCTGTTTGGCTAGAGTAAAGCAGGCATTGTCTAAAGGTTTCTGTCTTGCATGCTGCCAAGAAAGAACAGCTGTCTAGCCCTTTGCCAAGAAAGAACAGCTTTTTGTAGGGTGTTTTCTTTTGTCTGTACCCATTGACATTTCTGGGTTTCTGTCTTCTTCAGCTTCCAGTCTGGGATATATAAGGCAAAAAGAAAACCAAGGGAACTCGCTACCATATTGTTTCTTGGGTCCTAAGTTTCCTAATCAGTCTGCTTTCTTCTTTTAACCTTTCAAAGTCTTATTTGTGTGTGTGTGTGTGTGTTTTAAAATTGTAATTAGTGGGAGGAACAGGGAAAAGTATATCTACTCCATGTTCCCCAAGAAGATGTTTCTAGCTTTATTTTTACTTCAAAAATGTGCATATTACCGAGGGATTATTACCAAGCACCGACTAGTGATACATTTGAAAAATGACCTTGACCAAAAGGGGGAAATATTAAATACAAATGAATTTTTATGGCTAAGAGATTTCAAAGTAAATTGGGAGGTCATTCCAGAGCTTAACCTTATGCACATCTCAGCAGGATCTCATATACTGCCACAGTAAACGGTACCTCAAACAGCGGGTTCCTGAGGGCTCTAGAGACGTCTAAATACTATAGGCAGGGCAGACAGGCTCAGAAATTTGGCACCCTGTCAGTGGGCCTTACTTTGGAATTTGTGCTCCTGAGTATAACACAGTTAGACTCATTTATAGTTTCCCTACACTATTTACACTATTGCCCCTTTTATTTGAACCTATAATTAGCACTATACTTGTTAAATATATGTCCCAGAGACTTAAATCTTTGATCTGTTCATGTGCCAGTTGAGCCCCAAATCTCAGCAGAGTTGCTACTCCTACTCTCTAGTTCATTGGACTCACTCAGGACAGCTAACAAGGAGATGATGATGGACACCGCTTATCCCAAGTGTAGCTGTTTGGCAATTTGATGTAATTATGAATTCCAAAAATATAATTGTATCATGCTTGTAAACTGATCTGTTTATCTGGGCATGATTAAGTTATGATTAGGGCGTTGACTAGGCCACATCAGTAGGGCGTTGAGCCCCACTCCTTGGTGGGTGGGGGAATCGAATATAAAAGGCATCACAAAGAACAGAGTTGCAGCAGTTTTTGAGAAGCAGTTTTGATGTTGGAGTTTTGATGTTGGTGAGAAGGCCCCAGAAGAAGAGAAGTGAGCTGTTTGCCTGATAGTCTACAGCTGACCTGGAGGAACCAGAGGCGCTAAGCCCGGAGAGAAACGCAGCCCCGGGAAGAGAGGAACTGAAGAAGCCTGAAACCTGGGCAAATGTCGGCAGCTGTCTTGCTCCAACACGTGGCAATGGACTTTGGTGAGAGAAGAAACAACGCTTTATGGCCTGGTATCTGTGGACTTCTACCCCAAATAAATGCCCTTTATAAAGACCAACCCATTTTTGGTATTTCACATTAGCACCCCTTTGGCTGACTAATACACCACGGAACAGAAAGTGTCTGCAACTGCAAGCGAGAGAGTTCTATCCATCTGCCACATGGGATCTAAGACCCTCTCAATTAGAAACAGAGTGGGCATCACCATCCCAAAATCCTTAAGATTGGGGCATGAACAATGAACTAAAGTAGACATTATTATTCTACTATAAACTTATTATTATTCTAGTAATAGAAGAACTTGTATTATTGATATAAAGGCAGTGGCCACCAGAGATTTTAAGGGGAGGGAGAGGGAAGAATAGGTGTAACATGGGGGCATTTTCAATACATTAGAATTGTCCCACATGACATTACAATGACAGATACAGGCCATTATACATTTTGTCAAAACCTATAAAATGGTGCGGGGCAGAGTGTAAACTATAATGTAAACTATATTCCATGGTTAGTAGCAATGCATCAATATGTGTTCATCAATTGTAACAAATGTGCCACACTAATGAAAGATGTTGTTAATGTGGGAAAGTGTGGGAGGGGGAGGGGGTGGGGTATATGAGAATCCCCTATATTTTTGATGTAACATTTATATAATCTGAACCTTCTTTAAAATAAAAAAAAAACATTAAAAATTTTTTGCATATATGTTTTTAAAAATTAGTCAAAGTCATATATGCATGTGCTTATAAAACATGCTTTTATGAAAAATCAAAGAACCCTGAAAGACTGGCTACATAATTTGCAGGGTTCAGTGCAAAATAAAATACAGGGCCCCTTGTGCAAAATGGAGGGAAAATTGCTGTTAAAGTTACTAATATGAAAAACTTTTAAATTTCTTATAGTGTTTTTTATTTGATAATGTTCTGTTTGATTTGATCATTAATATCATTTTAAGTAAAAAAGTAAAAGAAAATTTGTTAGCATGAATTTTAGCATTCATCTTCATAATGTATAACTCCAGTTTTAAGTGCAAATGTAAGTGCGTTTACTCATATGTGGAATCACTGAAATTATACAATTCACATTTCATAGCTTGTATATGCAGTGGAAATGCTGCCCCAAACTAATTCATCTCTTTTGATTTCACTTCTTGATATGTGCCTGTTCTACCAATATTCTCTAACTTTAGCTTACTAAGTGAGGAAGAACTGAAAGGAAAGGAAACTATGGGTTTCCCTATCTTTCACTTTCTTTCTATGTCCTTATCTTCAGCATGAGGGTTTGGCTAATGCAGGGAATCAACATACATAACAAATGATTCCTTGGTTATATGTGTTTCTTAGAATGCCATTGCCGCCTTTTTGAGTTCCAAGCAAGCTCTTGTTCGAATGGGAAGCATTGTCTCTTGAGGCTGTCAGAACCCCTGCTTACTTAGGCATAGATATAACATGCTTACCTTGGGCTCACTTTGCGTCTTGCTGAGTTCCCATGTGTGGTAGTTTCACCAGATTCCGTGCTCATGGGGCATTGTGAATGCTTTATATGTGTGTAGTGGCAAGGAATGACAGACAAGCACATATATCCTCTGCATGCTCTATTGTCCCGTTGGATTTCCTTATAAAATACAAGGTCAAAGATAAAATCATTTAGAATTTCAAGACATTGACAGCAGAGCATTAAATGAAGTACAGGCCCTTCTGAGCGTGGGAGCTGGTACCACTGCACAGATCACATGCTCATGAAGTCGACCCTGGAGCCCTGCTCCACCCTTCCCCATCCTGAGCTCGTTATCCAGATGGATCTTTAACTCTCTGCTTTAAAGAATTTTTTTGGAGGGGGGTGTGATTCCCTCTTCAATGATATATTCCTGTTCCTTATTATCAGTTTAGAGAGTATCCAGTCATTTCCTGCTGTGATAAATGAGATTTTAGCTCACTTAATCCACTCCTTTTCCCTTCTGCTTCCTATTAAACTAATCATTGTTAGTTACTCTTTTGCTTATTTTGTAACTTTATATAAAATAAAATTTAATTCCTTGCTATGTAAGTTATAAAAATATGTCTTGATTCCTTGTTCTGTAGGTTGAGAATATCCAGGCCCCTTTCATTCACTTATTTTCTCTTCTTTCACATTCACGTTTTTCCATTTGTACTTTTACTTGCTATATATTTTTTTCAGATAATGCTGGATGTGGAAACAAATATATGGCTCAAACATAGTAAAAGTTTCTTTTTTGCTCACTGGGAGAGTCAATAGGTTGATAGGTCATTCATTGATTTGGGTTGATGGAAGTTTTATTGATTCAACATTTGACTTCTATGACAATCAACTGCCTTTTAGCCAGTTGGACATGTTTATGGGTCAGAGCTGGAAGTGGCACATATCACTTCACCTACCTTCCATCTAACTCAGTCACATGGAGACACCTTACTGGATGGGAGTTTGGAAATGTGGTCTACTCACGTGCCCAGGAGGAAGAGGAAAATAATTTTGGTTAATATCTAGCAGTCTTTGTCACTCATATATTGACAAATATGTAGTCTTTTATTCTCTTCAGTTATTTATCTATGAGTTGATTCTAAAAGTTGAAAATAAATATGCAGGGTTTACATGAATATGACTGTGTGGTCAGGATTTTTGTGCAGGACAGAATTTACTTTAACTAGTTGGAATGGGAAGGGATTTATTAAATGGATTTCAGCATCATTAGGAGGGCTGAAGAAATGACTCCAGGTTGAGATTTCAGGAACCGCTTTCAAAGCCAGACTTCAGAACTTGCCCTCTAAGAGATTTCCCACAGTCAGGAAGTTGCTGTCTCCAGAACCATACTGGCCAAAGCTGCAAACAAGAAACCACCCTGATGAGGAAGCCACCACTGCTGCTGGCTCAGAGCCATCCAGAGCCTGCTCTGCTCTGACCAACAGAATGGTTGCCCCAAGCCCTGCCTCAACATTCTTGAAGCTTGGGGTTGAATAGTTTGACCCCTGCTAGTACTTCTACAGTAATACCTCCATAGCTGTGCTCACCAGCAGCAAACCTTGTCTCTGCCTCTGCCTCACCTCAGTCTTCAAAGACTCTTGAGTGCATCTGATTGAAAGTAAATTATATATAACACTAGGTGCAAGAGAATCTGGGAAATGGAGCTTTTAGTTTTCCCACCTCTTCCATTCAGGAAGACACAGTAGGAGGGTGGAATGGAGATTTGAGCATCAACCCTCTATATCCATCAAAATCCATCCTTTTGATTAATCACATTCTTTTATTCTTACTTAAATTTACAAACAGCACCAATAGCAATTATCTTTTATAAAAACAAAATACACTTACTGTCACCTGCAAAAACTGATGAGACACCCGAAATCCTATTAAGTTTCTATATCCATACTTGGTGATGCATCTTCTCCCTCTAGTTTAGTTATCATACCACCTTGATATTCTGTAGCCTATGGATTAAATGGTAAAATTCACCACCACCAAAACATATAAAATATAGTAGGGAAAAGGAAAAGAAGAAGTAAGTTTTTTTTTTTTTTCCTTAATAAAGCATGTAAGAGAATATAGGTGGCTGTTACAGTCCTTGTTTCTGTAACTGATCATGTGGTTGTAGTGGTCATTTTGGTATTTACCTGATGGAGTGATCCAAAACTTTATTCCTGAGGGTTCCAAGTATTTGATGGTCTTGTAGCTATTGGGTTCTTATAGTGTTCCATTATTGCCCCTGGATATGGCAATATTTGGAGGTGTTCCAGAGGATCCCATGAATTCTGGACACACAGCTTAATCTTATTCCCCTTTCCTTTACCTGTTGATTTAATGACATGAAAAGCCCCAAATGACTAGGAAGCATGTTTATATTCCTATATTAAGACCACTTATGTTCTCCTAGTGGAAACATTTTTCTCTTGGGCCCTGTGACAGTTTGGATTTGGTGAATCCCCCCAAAAGATTATGTTCTTGTACTCATCCATTCCTGTGGGTGTGCGGCCCTTTTGTGTGGACTATGTCAGTGAGGTGTGACTCAGGTTGGGTCTCTGCCCTCTTACTGGAGCTTAATATAAAAGGAGGCACAGAGAGATACACACAGAGATAAAGGAACCTGCCATTTTGATCCTGTCATGTGAGAGAAAGGAGAAACCAGAGAGAGAGAAGCCTCGAGAGGCTGAGTGAGGTCCCAGAGTCTGGAATCAGCAGAGCACAGAGGCACGGAAGGAGGCCTCCGAGTGGCTGGGCCCATGGAGCAGCTCAAGGCTGAGGAGACAAGCCCTGCCATATGCCTGATTGCCACATGGCAGTACGCCAGGATCAACAGTAGCTGACTTTGGTGAGAAAGCATCTATGCTGATGCCTTGATTTGGACATTTCGTGTACTTGGAACTGTAAGCTTTTACCCCAAATAAAATTCCCATTATAAAAGCCAACGCATTTTTGGTACTTTGTATTGGCAGCCCTTTGGCAAACTAATACAGGCCCATAGATCATCAAGCCAGCTGGGTCCAAGAAATGCAGAAAAAAAAAAACTTTTAAAAAGTGGACTATTAGGTTTAATAGCGAGGGGCACCTCTTCTATTTCAATCTCTTTGTTCCTGGATATACATATTCTGGCCATCAGAGCAATAGAACTATTTATTAATCTCTAGTTCAGAGCTTATACCACATCCTGTCAAATGGCACTCCAGTCTCATAATGCGTTGATTCCAATTTAAAGTGGTGATTAAATCTTCAACAGCTTTGTTCACTGTTCTATTATTCCAGCTGCTTTTAGGTGATGAGGGCCATAATAAGACAAGTGTATCTTGTGGACATCAGCCTATTGTCCACTTCTCTAAAATGATTTTCCCAGACAGAAACAATGTTGTAAGGAGTAGCATAACGGTAAATCAAGTATTCAGAAACTCCGCAGATGATGCTGGCAGAAGTACAACAGGCAGAAAAGGCAAATCCATATTCAGGAAAGTGTCTATTTTAGCAAGGACAAATTGCTTCCTTTTCCATGATGGAAGGTGCCCAATACAGTGGCTGGATATTGTAGTTTGAGATTAGTATTGCTCTCTGCTATTGAGTACTCAGCAGTGGTAGAAGCCAGATTAGTCTTTGTGAGGGAAAATCCAAGCCCCTGCAAAACTTCCATTCCTGCTATCATGATCACTTTTGTTCAGGAGTCCATTGAGCAAGCACCAAGGCATCTGTGTAAAGAGCCTGATTGATATCCATCGAATAGGTCATCTTGTCCACTTGATTATCAGCAGCCTCATCCACAGAGGGTGACCTTTGGTAAGTATTTCATGGGAAACCAATATCTCCATCCTCTGTGCCCATATTGCATTTAATAGTCATGTCTCCCTAGTCTCTTCTGATCTCTGACAGCTCCTCAGTCTTTCTGTGTTTTTCATGACTTTGACAGTTGTGGTAGTTTGAGTTCTGTACCTCAGAAAATAACATGTTCTTAACTTAGTCCCATTTCTGGGGTGGAAAACCATTGTAAATAATACCTTTTGAAGATGTTCTTTTTAGTTAAGGTGTGGCCAACTGTATTAGGATGGGTCTTAATCCTATTAACTGGAGGTCTTAAAGAGAGAAACCTCAGGTAGGAGCCAGAAGTTGGAAGTCAAGGGAACCTGGGAGGGAAAGGAGAGAACATTGCCATGTGACAGGAAAGCCAAGGAACCCAAGGTTTGCTGGCCAGCCAGAACATTACTAGTCCTGGGAGGAAACAAGCCTCTGGCCTCTGAAACTGTAAGCCAATACATTCCTGTTGTGTAAGCCAACAAATACCATTGTGGTATTTGTCATAGCAGCCTGGAAAACTAAGCCTAGAAAACTAAGACAACAGTTTTTAAGAGTACTGGTTAGTTATTTTGTAGAACTTCAGGAATATTTTAGAGTTTTTCTCTCATAGATTTTGCACATTACTTATTAATTTTATTGCTAGGTATCGTAATTTTTTCTGTTGAAATGGTATTTTCTCTTCCAATATATCTTCTGATTTATTGCTTATCTTAATTTGCCAAAGGCTGCCAATGCAAAAATACCAGAAATGAGTTGGCTTTTTAAAAGGGTATTTATTTGGGGTAAAAGCTTACAGTTCTAAGGCAGCAAAAATGTCCGAATCAAGGCATCATCGGAGAAGCTTTCTTAACAAAGATTGGCTGCTGTCAGATCATGGAGTCCTGCAATGTGGTGAGGCAAGATGGTGGGTCTGCTGGTCTCTTTCTGCTTTCTCCTGGAGCTCAGCTGTGGGCAATCAGGCATCTCTCCCTGGGCCTCATCAACTTGAGCCTCTTGGGGCTTCTCTGTCTTTCTGCAGCTATAGGTGAACTTGCCTCCCACATATGGCTGGGTCAAAATGGCAGCATCCCCTTTTTTGTCTCTCCCTCCTCTCTGTGTGTTTTCAGTTTATATAAGACCCAGCAAGAGGGCAGAGACCCAACCTGGGTCACACCTCCCTGACATAGTCCAATCAAAGAGTACCACACCCACAGGAATGGATTAGTTCAAAAACAATGTTTTCTGGGATTCACAAAATTCAAGCTGTTACATTGCTCTTTGTGTATTTGACAGCTCTGCATGATAATATTGGTCCTACTACATTCTAAATTTCTTATTGTTTGTGGTAATTTTTCCACTGATTCTTTCTTTGAGGTATGCAATAATAGCTTTGGCAAAAGTGAGAATTTTATCCCGTTATTCCAGTTTCTATGCCTCTGGGTTCTTTCTCCAGTCTAATTGCACTGACAAAGGTCTCCAGTGCAGTGTTACCAATGTGGAGTAGTAGTATCCTGGAGGCTGTGACAGGCCTCCCACAGATCTCCATGTGTAAAGAAGAACTAAGGTAGCAGATGGAATTAAAGTTGTTAACCAGGTCGCCTTAAATAGATTGTCCTGGATTATCTGGGTGGGCCCAAGGTAGTCACGAAAGTCCAAAAATGTGGAAGAGGGAGGCAGAAGAATCAGTGTCAGAGTGATGTGACGTAAGAAAGACTCACTGGCCACTGGCGGCTTTGAAGGTGGAGGAAGTTGGCCACATACCAAGGAGTTTGGGCAGCCTTTAGAGAAGCTGGAAAAGGTAAGAATATGATTCTCCCCTAAGGCCTCCAGGAAGGAATATAACCTTGCTGAATCCTTAAGTTTAGCTCAATGAGACCCATTTCAGACTTCTGACCTTCAGAACTGTAAGGTAATAAATGTGTGTGTGTGTTTAGGCCATTAAGTTAGTGGTAATTTTTGCAGTGGGCATCCTTTTTTTTTTTTTTTTTCAAGATTTATTTATTTACTTTTATCCTTTTTTTATCCCTCCCCCCCACCCTGTTTTTGCTGTTTTTGTGTCCATTTGTTGGGCAGTTCTTTGTGTCTCTTTCCTGCCCTCTCTTCTCATCCTTCTCCTCCTGTCTTCATCAGGATTTGATCCTGAGAAACTCCGATGTGGAAGAGAGGCGTCCACACGGGGCCTGGCGGTCCGCGTACCTTCTATATATATGTATTTTTTTCTTTTTACTGGGAGGTCCTGGGGATCGAACCCAGGTCCCTCCATATGGGAGACACCCAACCATTTGAGCCACATCCACCACCCAAGCATCCTTTTTTATTGCTGGTGTTAGCATGGATGTCTTCAGTGGCTCCCTGTTAAATATATTTTATCATGTTAAGGAAGTATCCATACATTTCTATTTTATTTAAGTTTTTATTTTAAAATCAATAATGGGTGCAGAATTTGTTCAGATGCCTTTCCAGGTTCTGTGGAAACAATCACACGTTATTTCTCATTTTTTTATATGATGAATCATAGTAATAGCTTTTCTAATAATGAGCTATCTTGGTATTTCTAGAATGGTCCCTTTGATCACTTTTTATTTTTTAGGCAAAATTTTAAAAAAATCATGTGGAAATAAAAAAAAAATCAACCTTGAGGTATAACTAACACCAATAAACTGCGTCCATTTAATATATACAATATTTTGTTAGTTGTATATACCCAAGAAACTATGATTATAATCAAGATATGGTGCTTTTCTGTCAAACCTCCCCTCCCCTCCCCCCCAAATTCTCATGCCTCTTTGTGATCCATTCTTCCAACCCTACTACCTGGAAAACACTGATTCTATCACATATTTTTTAATTTTCTAGAATTTTATAAAAATGGAGTTATACCATATATACTCCCTTTTATTTCTCTTGGACTCTGCATATTGATTTTGAGATTCATCCATATTTTTATTTTTATCAGTAGTGTGTTACTTTTTCTTGCTTTGTAAGGATACACCACATTTTGTTTATATATTCACTTAAATAAAATGGACACTTAGGGTGTTTTCAAATTTTTTGGCTATTCAGACTGAAGCTGCTATGAATATTTATGTATAAGTCTTAGTGTGGATATATGTTTTTATTTCTCTTGAGTAAATACCTAAGAGTGGGCTGACTGGGTCATATGGTAGGTGTGTCTTTAACTTTTTAAGAAACTGCCAAACAGTTTTTGGAAGTGCTTGTACCATTTTACATTTCTACTAGTAATGTGTGAGAATTCTAACTGTTCCACATCCTCGCCGACACTTGGCATTGTCAGTCTTTAATTTTAAACATTCTAATGAGTGTGTTAAGAAAATAAAAAGGCAAACTAAAAAATGGGAAAATTTTTACAATGCATATATCTATCAAAGGACTTCTATCCAGAATACAGAAAGACTTCTTGGAACTCCATAATGAGAAGACAACCCAATTTTAAAAATGAGCAAAAATTTGAGCAAACACAAACAAATCACAAAAGAAGATATATGAATGGCCAATAAACATATCTCATTGTATTTCTCTGATAACTAATGAATTGAATATTTTGTCATATGCTTTTGGTCTTTTTCTAGATCTCTTACTATTATTGATTTCTAATTTTAATCCTTTTAAATTTATTGGGACTTTTTTTTTTTTTTTT
>JAQZBX010021661.1:0-32119 GCA_029593785.1 Cabassous unicinctus
TCACCCAGGACAACTAACATAGAGGTGATGATGGACAACTACCATAACAAGGAACAAAGACAGCCTACAACTGCAAGCAAGAAAGTCCCATCCATTGGCCCTATGGGATCACAGCCCCCTCTCAATTAGAGGTTGAGTGGACATCACCATCCCAGAATCCTCAGGAATGGGGAATGAACTATGGACTAAAGTAGACTTACTGGTATTCTACTATAGACTTGTTGTGATTTTAGCAATGGAAGAAATTACATCATCGATGTTGTGACAGTGGCCACTGAAGTTTCTGAATGCAGAGAGAGGAAAAAACAGGTGTAATGCGGGGGCATTTTTGGGACTTGGGAATCATCCTGAATGGCATTACAATGACAGATATATGCTATTATATATCTTCCCTGCAGAATTGTGTGGGAGACTGTAAACTATGAAGTGAACTATGGTCCGTGCTCAATGGCAATGCCCCAGGATGCGTTTATCAATTGCAATAAATGTGCTACACTAATAAAGAATGTTATTTATGTGGGAGGGTGTGGGAGGTGTGGGGAGTGGGGCATATGGGAATCCCTATATTTTTTGTGTAACATTTGTGTAATCTAAGTATCTTTTAAAAAATAAAAATATGTATATTAAAAAAAAAGAGAGAAATACTAATGAAGAGGCCCAGCTAGACCTTAAACCCAGGAAAAGGCACTGCCAGATTCTTATCAGAATAGGAATTCTCAGTGGCAGGACCTCCCCTTCCCCCGAGGTAGATTAAAAAAAAACAAACACTAAAAGTATAGATTTGTTTTTCTTCTCTGACTTCAAGTGGGGCATACAAATCTGCCATCTACCAACCCTAACCCAGAGCAGTTTTCCACCACCCAGAGAGACCTGCCATGATGGGGCTTCTTGCCTTGCTCCTATGGATGCCTTGTGTTGAGTAAGTGACAACAAGGTAATTTGCCCTTTCTGTACTCTTTATTCTGTTCAAATAATAAAGGAATCATTTGCTGAAAGTTTCTGTTGTGCCTTGAACCTGTGTTCCCACGACACACCATTGTAGCAACTCTCTCTAGATTAGGTTAGCCCTTATTTCTCTTGTGAGTGAGCTGCCCCCAGAGAGCAAGCAGTGCTTACGATTTGCCCCTCATGGGGAAGGGTCATACCTTGATTTAATGCTCTGATGTTGCCATCTTTATACTTGTGGTTTGAAAGTGAACTCTGATGAGAAAATGGAGCATGCTGTTAACAGAGGAAATACATGCAATATGTCTAACCACCATTATTGCTGCCCCATTCTTCTATCTCATTCACAATGTCCTATGAACACAGAATTCCAATGGATCCATCATACATGAGATTTCAGTGAGACTCAAAGCAAGTTCAAGGTAAACTATTATATTTATGACTGAGTGCTGACAGCATTGAGAAGCCAAGTTTTCCATTCAAACAAGAACTTTCTTCCTCTAACACAGAAAGAAGGCAGTAGCATCCTAAGAAACACAAACAACCAAGGAGAACCCTATTGTATCCCTTTATACTTGTGTTACTTCCCTGTGTTAGCCAACCGATTACCCTCAAAATAATAACATATAAAAAAAGAGAAAGATATGGCCCCCAATAGCTCCTTTTCCTTTTAGCCCTCCATTACTCATCAATAAGCTGAAGACAGAGAGTGTTGGTAGATTGTGTATGAATCAAGAAGAGAAATAAAAACAGTTGAGTTAGTTTTGTGTCGCATTTACGCTGTTGTGGTAAGAAAATACTTACATATGTATGAGATCTGAAATTCAAATTGTGTACTTTTGATAATTCTTCCTATGGGTTAAAATCTCATATTTACATTTAAAACTGGCATTGCGCAATATAAAGCTAAATGGTAAAATTCATGCTGATAATTTAATATTTTATTTTTTTCTTTACAGAGAATGACATTAAATAGCAAATAAAAAATACCATGACAAATCAAAGCCAAGAAAGAGAGACCATGGAAGGAAAAATAAAGCTTTATATTATTAGTACCTTTAGTGGCATGGTTTTCCTGCTTTTTCAACAAAGGGACCTAGCCGGTCCTGGGAGCAAACATTATTCTCTGCCCCTTTGGAGACTGTACCTAACCTTCCAGGTAGGGAAGCCTGCTGTTGTGACTAGGTGGATAAGACGACCTAATTTGGAGGTTTAATTAGCAGGTCACTTGGCTTTCACACTCCATTCTCTAACTTTGCTTCTATGAGTAATAAAGGTGATGTTTTGGGTGTTTGCTGCTTTTTGTTTTATCAATTTTTTTTTTTCAGAAACTAGGCCCCCTGAAAATCTCTAACATCTGCATGTAGGAAGCTCCACATGCGAATCTGAATTCTAGCCTAGCTCTGGATTAGAGTACACCATTGGGGAAATCTGCTTTCAGCCTCTACATGACAAAGCTGGGTTTTCTATGACTTATTTGTATAAACACTGAAAAATTCTTATCCTCCAAATTCATTTTCCTAGATTAAAATAAAAAACAGAAACCTGTTTCTGCTTGGATTTGTTATTACATTAACATTCCTCATGGCAACCAAATTTTGAAGCACATAATAATTCCCAAATTTGCAAGTTTTATTTTAAGGAAATTATTTTAGGTTGGTTATTGTCCAAGCATAAATAATAAATCTAATAGTATTTAAATCAATAATAGCAATAGTAAAAGATGTTTACTTTTTTACTGTGTTCTTGCTATTCATAATGTAAATTTAAATTAAATCTTGGTTTAAGCTTGACATATCAAGTAATACCAATTTCCATTTTTACCATAGGCTGAATTTTTAACTTTTCATTTTAAAATAGTTTCAAACCTACTGGACAATTTCAAAAATAATTCAAAACCAATTTAAAGAACTCCAATATACCACCTACCCAAATACCCAGATTTATCAAATTTAACATTTTGCCACATTTGTTATAACATCGTAGCCATCTTGCCTATTTCCTAAAACTTTGAGTAGGTTGCATTCATTAAGTTTCTTGAACACTTAATACTTCTATGTATATTTCCTAAGAACAAGTATTTCACTTATGCAACCTCACTAACTATAGATAACTTCAGGAAATTTAACATTGATATAAAGTATACAGTCTATATTTCATCTTTTACAATTGTTCCAATAATGTCCTTTTGGGCATTTTCTCCTCCATTATTAGATCCAATCAAGGATCATGTGTTGCATTTCATTGTCATTATCTACTCAGTTTCTCTTTCTCTTTTTTTAACTGTGGAAAAATATATACAACATAAAATTTCCCATCTCAACAACTCCCAAGCATAGAGCTCAGTGGGATCAATCACATTCATAACGTTGTGCTACTTTCATCACATCGTATTACCAAAACTTTTCCATCAACCCAAACAGAAAGCTTGAACCCATTTTTCATTAACTCCCATTTCCCCTTTCTTCCCCAACCCTGTTAACCTGTACTCTATGTATCTCTGAATTTTCATATTCTAGTTATTTCATGTAAGTGGAATCATACAATATCTGTCCTGGGTGCCTTATTTCCTTCAATATTATGCCTTAAAGATTCATCCATGTTGTCACATGTATCAGAAATTCATGCCTTTGGCTGAATAATATTTTGTTTTATGTGTATAATACATTTTTAAATCCATTAATCTGTTGATGGACATTTGAGTTGCTTCTACTTTTTGACTATTGTGAATAATGCTGCTATGAACACTGGTGTGCAAATATCTGTTTGAGTTTGAAAATCGCTAATCTAGAAAATCACTCCTTTTTCTGGATTCCAACAACACCTAAGTGAAAGGCATGGTTTGTAAAACTAGACCCAGAATAAAGATTTCCTAGCTCTTAAGGCAATGCCATTTCCATTATACCATTATGCATTTCACATTTCCTCCAGGCTGATTTGAAAAATTATGTGTGTCCCCTTCTCTACTGGGACATTTCTGACTGCAAAAAAAAAAAAAAGAAAAGAAAAAGGGAGGAATCCAGCTCATGCTTAGTTCTTTCAGTAAAAGAAATGTGAAATGCTTTGTCTACAAATCCATTTGGAATCCTGAATATAATCTTTGTATTTTATCTCTCTCCCTTGTGCTCCTTTATAGGAGAAAACATATACAATTTTCTTTATCTAAATTAAAGTGTTTTGGGTGTTCATTTTTAATTGAGTATCAAATGATCAGATGGGGACTTTATTGTAAGATGGGTTCATTCCAATGTATCTTCATTAGCAATGTTGAGCTATGTCCTGAAATTGCTGCCCAGAGATAGTGGCAAGTTGTGCTGGCCTTCAGCACCTCAGGTCCTCTCATAAAATAGAATCACCACAGTTCTCTATGTGTCTGAATTGTCACAGCCAATATATGTGACTTTACTCTTATTAGGAAATGTCATTAGCCCTATAACTGCATTCTTTCATTATGTCTCCATGAGTCATAACAAATAGGATGAACATAATTTTCATTATATTTTATTATACTTTGTTATATTTTACTTATATTCCTTTATGTATTTTATCTGCTGTAGATATAGCTTAAATACAATCATGGTGGATCTTTTTATTAATACAGTCTGAACTTGTTCACAGTGGATTTTAGTCTTCTTCACTAGTTTAATATTTCTAAATGTAACAGCAGTTACTACATGATTTAAAAAACATTACATATGTATCTCCTTGGGGCTGTATTTTAATTTATGTGGACAACTTACATTACATATGGATAGCATATGTATCAATTATTATTTACTGTGTAACAAAGCACTTAAATTTAGTGGCTTACAAATCAGCCCTTTATTAGCTCATGGTTCTGTGAGTAGGCAATTTGGAGAAGTTAAACCAAGCTGTTCGGTTGCCCTTGCCTGGACTTGCACCTGCAGTCAACTGGTCTCTGTTGGGGTCAAGTGGTCTGAGGTAGCCTCATTTATATAAATGATAGTTAGAAAGACTTTGGACAGGTGCCTTGGTACTCTTCTTCAAGGGACCTCTTCAGCAAGCTAGCTTGGGATTGTTCAATGATGGTCTAAGAGAAGGAGGATAGAAGTTATAAGGCAGCTTGACGCCCAGGCACAAAATCTCTTTTGCTTCATTCTATTGATCAACAAGTCACAATGCCACCACAGATTCAAAAAAAGGGACCTGAATCCCCTGTTGATAAGAGAAGCTGCAAAAACTTGTGATGACTTGCTATCATCTATACTTTCTTACATATAGGATTTTAAAAAAATTTATTGAAGTATATCACTCATACATGAACAGCATAAACAATAAGTGTATAGTAATAGTTGTGAACTTACAAAACAAACATACACAACATCATACAGGACTCTCATACCTCACCCTACCACCAATACCTTGCATTGTTGTGAAACATTTTTAACTAATGATTAAAGAGCATCCTCAAAATATTACTACTAACCAAAGTATTTTCCCCCAACCCACCCTATTATTATTATTTTTTATATCATTTATACATGAACATAGATAAACAATAAGTGTATAGTAAAAATTGTGAACATACAAAGCAAACATTCATAATGTCATATATTATATGATAGAGGGGTCCCGTACATCAACCCTCCACCAATACCTTGCATTGCCATGAAACATTTGTTACAAATTATAAAAGAATATTGTCAAAATCTTACTACTAATTATAGTCCTTATCTTACATTTGGTGTATTTTTCCCCCAACCCACCCTATTATTATTTTCTAAATATATTTTTATGACAGAAGATGTAAACTTACAAAACAATCATGCACATGTACAGAATTCCCAAACAACACCCCTCTATCAACACACCACACCATGGAGGAAAATTTGTTACAGATTATGAGATAATATCATACGATTATTACCAGGTCCACAGAGTACATTTGGCACACATTTTCCATACTCCCCCATTATCAACACAATACGTCTTTGGCATAGATGCAAGAATATTACCTTATTACTGTTACCACACTCCATAGGTCACTCCAGTTGTATTTTTCCCATGCTTCTCCACATTCCCACCACCGTGCAATAGTAATGTACATCTGCTCTAGCTCACAAAGTCCACTCTTGCATCTGTACCATCAACCACTATTCTCATCCACCTCTGGGTTTACTGTGCTATTCAGTCCCTAGATTATTCTCTAGCTTTCTGTCAATTGGCATTTACATCCCTAGACTACCCTTTTCAGCCACATCCCCATTTATAAAGCAGCTGTTACTCACTATAATGCATTACCATCAACTCTGTACATTTCCACACTTTTACAATAAAGCTAATTAAAACATCTACATACATTAAATGTCAGTAGTCCATCTCAGTCCTCCTCTTATTTCCTTTAAGAATCCACGATCTACCACCAGGTCTTGAAGATATTTTCCTACATTTTCTTCTAGAAGCTTTATGGTTCTTGCTTTCATATTTAGGTTTTTGATTCATTTTGAGTTAATTCTTGTATAGGGTTCCCCTTTCCTTCTTTTGCTATGGACATCCAATTTTCTCAGCATCATTTGTTGAAGGCACTGTTCTGACCAAACTGGGTGGGTTTGACAGGCTAGTCAAAAATCATTTGACCTTAGATATGAGGGTCTGTTTTTTAACCATAAATTCAGTTCCATTGGTCTATGTGTCTGTCTTTATGCCATTACCATGCTGTTTTTATCACTGTAGCTAGGTAATACAATTTAAAGCATGGAAATGAGAGTCTTCCAACTTTGCTTTTCATTTTTATGATGTTTCTGGCTATTCAGGACCCTTCACCCTTCCAAATAAATTTAATAATCATGTTTTCCATTTATTTAAAAAATGTTGGAGGAATTTTTATCAGGATTGCATTGAATCTGTATAATAATGTGAGCAGAATTGACATCTTAATGATATTTTTTCTTCCAATCCATGAGCATGGAATGTTCTTCCAATTATTTAGGTCTCTTTTAAATTTCTTTTAGCAATGAGTTGTGCTTTTCTGAATATAAGTACTTTACATCATTGGTTAAGTTTATTCCTGAATATTTGAGTTTCCTGTCATATTTTATTTTCACCACTCTTTTGACACTTTTAGTTACTTTTATTGATATAATCTTCATTTCTAGACTCTCTTCCAGGCCTCTCTCTCCTGTCTTTTCTTTTCAGACTGTAGCACACCCTTTAGTATTTCCTGAAAAGCAGGTCTCTTGGTTACAAACTCTCTCAGTTTCTGTTTATCTGCTAATATTCTAAACTCGCCCTCATTTTTTAAAGACAATCTGGCTGGATATAAGATTCTTGCTGGACGTTTTTCTCTTGCAGTATCTTAACTATATCATACCACTGTCTTCCTGCCTCCATGGTTTCTGGTGAGAAATCAGCACTTAATCTTACTGTGTATCTCTTATACTTTATGCATGACTTTTCTTTTGCTGCTCTCAAAATTTTCTCTTTGTCTTTGGCATTCAACATTTTATTATGTGTCTCAGAGTTGGTCCATTTAGATCTTTTCAGATGGGAATACATCGTGATTCTTGGGCATGGATATCTATGTCCTTCAATGGGGTTGGGAAATTTTCTACCATGATTTCTTCAAATATTCCTTCTGCGCCGTTTCTCTTCTCTTCTCCTTCTGAGACACCCATGGCATGTATATTTGCACATCTCATGCTGTCCTTTAGTTCCCTGAGACCTTGTTTAAGTTTTTCCAATCTTTTCTTCATCAGTTCTTTTGTATGTTCACTTTCGGAGGCCATTTCTTCAAGCTCACCAAACCTTTCTTCTGCCTCCTCAAATCTGCTATTATGTGAATACAGTGTATTTTTAATTTCATTTATTGCACCATTCATTCCCATAAGATTTGCTATTTTTCTATGTATGCTTTCAAATTCTTCTTTGTGCTCATCCAATGTCTTCTTAATATCCTTAATTTCTTTAGCCATCTCATTGAATTTATTAAGGAGATTTGTTTGAACATCTATGATTAGTTGTCTCAACTCCTTTATGTCATCTGGAGGCTTATCTTGTCTCTTTTACTGGGCCATATCTTCCTGTTTCTTGGTGTGGATTGTAATTTTTTGTTGGTGTCTTGGCATCTGGCTTACTAGAGCATTTATCCTGGGTGCAGTTTTTCTCTTTAGTTTAGGGCTTCCTGTCCTTTCTCCCTTGTTGGTGGTGTAGTAGGAACCAAGGCTGTAGTTGGTTTAATAAGATGTGGAGGCTTAAACTACCCTCATTGCCCCAAAGACCAATGAAGCTTCTCCCAACTTTCTCCTTTGCCAGGGCTAGCGTCAGAGCCACAACTGTGTGCAATACTCCAACTCATGCAGGCCTAGACTGTAGTTGTCCAGAGAGACTGATGAAGCTTCATGTCCCTTTCTCCCCTGCCTGGGGGCAGGGATGGAGCTGCAGGTATGGGCAGCAATCTATGCAGTGCAAGTCCAAGATGACCACAGTTGCCCCAGTAGACTTCTGATTAATCAGTCTGTGCCAGCTAAATGTACCTGCAGTTACCTGGATGGATAGGCTGGTGCAGGGCCCGTCAGCTTCCTCCCTGCTAGAGGTGGGGCTGAAGCTTAGGCTAGGCCTGCAGGCCAATCTGGGTGAAAGAAACTGGTCTCTTCTATCACTGTGATTTTCAGTCAGCCCGGCTTCCCCTCATGCTGGGGGTGGGGTAAAAAATGGCAGGTACAGGTCTCCTTCTGACTTGGAAAGACTCAAACTTTAGCTGTTCTTAGGGTTATACTTTAGCCAGCCGAATTTACTAATCAGTAGCTGAAATCGGTGGCCAACCGTCTCTTCCTCCCCTGTGTTTGGGAAATGGAGCTTCAAATTCCTACCAAAGAATAGCTCCAGTGTGGCTTGCGCTGTCAAAGTAGGATGATCACTGGCCTATACGGCATGGCCTATAATTTCCTGGAGAGGCTGGCGCAGCTCCCCCCCAGCTTCCTACCTGCCCGAGGTGGGCCTGGGGCTTAGGCTAGGGCAGCAATCTGACCTAGATTGAAAAAATTCGGTCCCAACCAGCACTGTGATTTTCCATCAGCCCCGTTTCCCCTCATGTCAAACATGGAGTTAAGATGGCGGCTACCGGCTTCTTTCTGACTTGGACAAGTTCAAACTTTAGCTGTTTTTAGGATATTTTTTTAAAGATTTATTTATTTGTTTACTTACTTTTATCTATTTTTACTGCCCCCACCCTCCCCAATTTTGCTGTTTTTTGTTCATTCACTGGGCAATTCTCTGCATCTGTTTCCTGCCCTCTCTTCTCGTCCTTCTCCTCCTGTCCGCACCGGGCTTCGATCCTGGGAACCTCCAATGTGGGAGACAGACGTCCTACCACCTGCGCCACCATAGTTCCTGTGTGTTTTTCAGCACATCTCATCTTGGCTCTCCCTTGTGTCACTCTCCTGTTACGTCATCATCTTGCTGCGAGGCTCAGCATGACCTGGCAGCACACCCACTTGTGGGGCCTGAGGGCGTACCCATGCCTGGGGCCTGGCAGCCTTACCTGTCATGGGGCTTAAACGTACACCTGCACACAGGGCCTGGGAGGCTCACCCGCTTGCAGTGCCTGGCAGCTCGTGTGCCTTCTATATTTTTCTTTATTTTTACCAGGAGGTCCCAGGGATCAAACCCAGGTGAGACAGATGCCCAACCATGTGAGCCACATCCGCCCCCCTTATTACCCACTTTTTTGTCTTCCTCCCTCTCCTTTCACAGGTTTCAGACCTTCATTGCAGTCTGAAAACATTCCCTCAGATTTCTGTACCCTCAATAGATTTCTTGCATTTTTACTCCACAGTGGTGTGTGCTTCCTGGAAGCCCCAAACTGGCATCTTAACAGAAAATTCTTGCCTGTTCAGGATAAATGCATTTACACCACAGTATTCTCATTTTTTCCCTTCTCCTTTGGTCATCCTCCCTCCCAAAAAGGGCTTTAAAATTTCATTGAACTTACGAAGCATAATGACATTTCAAAGGACTAATTGGAGTCAAGTTTGCAGATTACATCATTTTATTCTGGACACCAAATGTTTTGCTGCAGCAAGGAAACTGATAGCTTTTGAAAATGGAAACACTTTCAAGTGTCTAGGAATGGCAAGTGATTATTATAGAGGTAAAAATGAAGTTGGCTTGGTTCTTATTGATTGGACAGGGGTTTGCCTGTCCTTTAGGTACAGATTTAGGGCAGGTGTATTAGTCAGCTAAAGGGGAGCTGAAGCAAAATACCAGAAATCTGCTGGGTTTTATACAGGGTATTTATTTGGAGTAGAAGCTTACAGTTACCAGGCCATAAAACATAAGTTACTTCCCTCACCAAAGTCTGTTGACATGTGTTGGAGCAAGATGGCTGCCAATGCCTGCAAGGGTTCAGGCTTCCTCTTCCTTGTAAGGCTCTGTGGTCCCAGCTTCTTCCAATATCAGCTGTAGGCTGGGGTAAATCTCATCTCTCTCCTGGGGCTTGTTTCTCTCTGGGCTCTGCTGCTGTGCTCTCTCCACAAGGCTAGCTGTAAAATCAGGCGAATGGCTCATCTCTCTTCCCAGGCCCTCTGCTGTGTCTATGGAGCCATCTCTATTCCTCTGTGTTCTTCTCCTGTGTGTTTACTTCCCAGGCTCCAGCTCAAAAGTCCAACTAACTCCTCTGCTCTGCTGCCCACAAGGGGGCAGGGACTCAATATCCTACTTATGTGGCCCAATCAAAGCCTTAATCATTATTTAATCAAGTAAAAGTGAAACCTCTGAATCCAATACTATCTAATGTGTAAACAGGCCAGTTTATAGACATAATCCAATATCTATTTTTGGAATTCATAAATAATACCAAACTACTACACTCTACCCTCTGAATTCCAAAAAGAAATTACATTATTAAAAAAGCCTTATTTCAATAATAATGCTAAATACAGAATCATATCACAGTTTAAAGAAATATAGTTTGCCTTGGGGCAAAATCCCATTTGGCTGTAGACCTCTGAAACTTAAGAAAACAATTTATCTGCTTCCAATACATAAGTGGACAGCAAAGGGAAAACATTTGCTTTCTAATAAGGAGAAATTGGGGGAGAAACATGAGGCATGGATCCTCTACAGTTCAGGAAACCTGCAGGGCATACTCCATTCAATTTCAAAGTCTGAGAGTCATTCTTAAGATGAGGGTTTCTTCTCCTTAGGGCCATATGGGGGCCCACCCTTTCCACAGTCTTCTCCAATGGCCATCTTCTTTGTTCCATCCTCATCAAGCATCTGGGTGGCAACCAAGCTCCAGACCTCACCCTTCAAGAGCATTGGGGTGATTGCCAAACTTTACTCAGTCTTTGGGCTAGAGTCTTAACCCCCCTAGTAGAGTGAAGTGAAGACAACATACTCCCTAATCTTTGGCATACAGGCTCAACCCTCTCATAGCAATGAGTTGACCACCTGGTCTTCCCTAATCCATAGGGGACAGGTCCAACCTCTCAGACATATAGGGTGGTGACCGTAATGTCCCTAATCCCTGGGAAATGTGCTCCACCCTCTCTGTACCCTGAGGCAGCAAAACTCTCCCCGAACATTGGGTGGGAACACACACCCTCTTCAACTGCCAGGGCAAAGTCACCCTCTCTGTACACATGGGTGGAGTTCCTCTCTTGGTCCAAGGCAATGTCTTAATTCCAGATCTCAGCTTCTATGCTTTTCTTCTTAAAGCTGTTTCTCCTTCAATCTCTCCTTTCCATGTCCCTTTTAGTCCAAGCTGACAGTGGTTTTGTTCATACAGCTTTCTCAAAAAGCTTGTTGGTTTAGCATGCAGGAATCAGGGTCCAAGCCATCAGACAGTAAGACTTTCCACAAGTCTTTCCAAGATTACTGAATCTTCAATCCTGATTTACAAGTTCCAAGTTTAGTTAAGTCCTCAAATGGGGCACTATCATCTGGGAGCTTGATTTCCAGAGACTTGGAATTTCCAGAATCAGTTTCTGTTTTCTTTGTGCCCAACAGTTCAGTCCTCAGCTTATCTCTCTCTCATCTAGCATTTTGCTATAAGCTGCAAGGAGAAGCCAAGCCGCATTCTCCAAGTTTACTTTGGAAAGTTCTTCAGCTAAATGCCCAGGCTTGCCATTTTCAAATTCTGCCTTCCATAAAACAACAGGAGTTAATCTTGCTAAGTTCTCTGCAACTTTAAAACAGATTGTCTTTCTTCCATTTCCAATAATAGTTTCATCATTTACTTCTAAGGCCTCATAAAAAATTTCTTAGAGTCCATATTACTATCTACAGTCTCTTCAAAGCACTGTAGGTCTTTTTTACAAAGCATTTCACAATTCCTCCAAAAAATACCCCTTACCCATTTATAAAAACATTCCAGTATTTTGGTAATTGCAAAACACTATGCCACTGGCCGGTACGAAATTCTGTATTAGTCAGCCAAAGGGATGCTGATGCAAAATACTAGATATCTGTTGGCTTTTATAAAGGTTATTTATTTGGGGTAGAAGCTTACAGCTACCAGGCCATGAAGCATAAGCTACTTCCCTCTCCAAATTCTGTTGCCACTTGTTGGAGCAAGATGGCTGCTGACGTTCAACCTTCCTCTTCCTTGTAAGGCTCCGTGGCCCCAGAATCTTCTAATATCAGCTGTAGGCTATCAGTCTCTCTAGGCTTTGTCTCTCTCCCCAGGGCTCAATTCTCAAAGCTCAGGCTTGCTTGTCTCCACAAGGTCAGCGCTAGACTATCAGGCAAATAGCTAGTCTCTCTTCCTGGGGCCTTTACCATGTCTGTGGAGTTGTCTCTACTCTTCTATGTTCTTTTCCTTTATGTTTACTTCCCAGGCTCCAGCTCAAAACTCTAACTAACTCCTCTGCTCTGCAGTGTAGTTTTATCTGTGAGTCCCCACCCACCAAGTGGGCAGGGACTTAATGTTCTATTGATGTGGCCCAATCAAAACTTAATCATTATTTAATCAAGTAAAAGTGAAACCTCTGAATCCGATGCTATCTAATATGCAAACAGGCCAGTTTACAAACATAATGCAATATGGAATTCATAAATAATACCAAACTACTACAGCAGGTTTGTGTTTGTTTGTTTTGTAATGTAATTAACTAGAAGCTTGAATTGCTATCTGGATTGACCACCTGGGTGAGGATTTCAAATTTCATAAGATTTCAGAAGGAATCTCAAGAGGCAGTACAAAGAGGAAAGATGGTACTGTTTTTGGGCTCTGAGGGGTCCCCAGGGCTTTCTCTATATAATTTTAAGAGACATCATGGAGGGTGGGAAGTGTGTTTGTGAAACCTCAGGTCCCTGGTTATCATCAGACCATCTCTGGCATTTGACGAGATGTTCAGCATCATCTAGTCCTTGGACACAGTGAACCCTGAACACCACTGTCAACCTGGGGTAGGGAGAGGAGTCTATCTCCATACTATGTCAACTATTACATAGTTCCCTTTGCTTTATTCTGCGGTGTCCCTTCATAACAACCATGGTAGTTCAAATTCAACAGCTCTTTTGTAACTATTTTCTGCACCCATCAGGAGCACAGAAAATGACTACTGGACCATTCCAAGTGTGCACAGTGAACTCCTACAAGACTTGCATCTCCCATCATTTCAGAAAGAAGTCAGAAACACTTATTTGATTATCATATGTTCTTAGCCATGGGGTTTACAGGAGTGGTAGGACAGGTAGGGCAGAAAGCTCTTATTACAAGAGTCATACTAGCATCTAAACCTCTCACTTCCCTTTAGCATTTCTCTCTCCTACTTTTATCTATGGAAATTGCACTTGGCTGGGGAAAAATCGATTCTCCTGATCACATATTTTTCTATGATTATTGCTCAGATGAAAACAGTCTATTTTGAAAGTCAAGAGATGAGAATTTTGTCTTTTATTACTCATTTTATTTCTGCTACATCAATCTTTTTCTAAAGACAGTATGTTTCTGGTGCTATCTCACTTTTTTTACCTTCAGCAGGAGGAGAGACTACCAAGGGTAGCAAGAAATGATTAAAAGGAAAAACACATCAGGTAACATCTCATAATATCACCCCAAAATTAAAAAATAATGCCTTGGTCATTGTGTATATTAGTTTTGATTGTTTTACTTTGGTAATTAGAATGTCAAAAGTATCATATTACAAAGCGTTATCAGAATTAACACATCATTAGCCCATTAATTTATCTTTTTATCATTACCATTCTCTGATAGTAACTCTCTTAACAAAATTATGCCTCATTTTTGCACTGTCATGAACTGCTTTTACATGGAGGATACTTAAAACAGGTGGTAGACATTTCTTTAATTAGTAACACTGATCATTTTAAATATGTGTTTACTGTTATTTTTTCCCATCTTCAGGAATTTCTACCTTCCTATAGTTGTATTCACAGCTGTATCTAGTGGATCTGAAATAACTTACTAGTATTGGAAGTACCAAAACAATTCTGAGAGGCAAACGGAGAACAAACAGGATTGAAATCAGGGAATCTATCCAACTGTAGTTATCCCAGAGGTCCTTATCAGACTGTAAGAACCCCAGAAAACAAGCCATAGATGCTTGTGGATTTCATTTTTATTCTCTATTCTACATTATCTCAATATGAAAAACTGTTTCTTTATTTAAAATTTGAACAAAATTACCATTGTGACAGAATTTAAAGGGGATTAATTTAGGAGTCGTGAGCTATGAATTGTCATCTCAGTGTTGCCAAAATTTAGTTATATGACCTTGGGTTGTTTCCCTTAAACTTCTGGAATTAAATTTTCTCACTTACAAAATGAAGGTGTTGGGCTAAATGATCAGTGACTTCATTTATGATTCTCAAATTGTGACTCTTGTAGGCACCTAAGTATTTATGCATCACGCTCCTTACAAGGCAAAACTGCTCTTGCTTTAGTAATCCTGCCTAAATCTTGACAATGTTTCCTGTAAATTGTCCTGGTAAAATTGTCTGTAATTCTTTGTCACTGATTGCATGTCTTCAGGTCTCTTCTAGAGGTTAGATAAGGACAGCTTTTTTGCTACACATTGTCCTATTAATTCACATTTATTCAGCAAGTGTCAGCTATGTACCTAGCAGTGTGTGGGCAGGATTCTGAAATGTAGGACAGACTTTGCCATTTTGTAGATTAGAACATACTATTTGGGAAAATTAATCATGTATATAGAAACAAATCAACATTGACTAGGCAGTATGATAGGTCAGTAGAGAACTAACCTATGTACCTGATATTAAATACACAATTATGTGGAAATATGCAACTTAGTATCACAAAATTCCCTTGGAGAAATATGTTTTCTACCAAAATAACTCCATTACTGTAATCTTTTCAGAAAAAAATGTAAGTAATTATATGATACAGGGAAACTTGAAAGCATTTTCCTGGAAAATTATTTGAAACTAACTGAACAGAAGAGTGGACAGAGATTATGAAGAATATTTTCAAAATCAAGTCGGAAAAGCATTATTCTAGAAGGAAAATTACTTTGATAGTATATTTCTGTTTATAGTGTATTGAACAAATAGATACTTCAGACTAAAATGAATGCAAATTGACAGAATGAGGTATATACCTAATCTAAATAGTTTTGAGGAAAGCAGAAAGAGAATATACAGGAAGAGAAAGCTTAAAAAAAATTCTATGCTTGAAATTGCAGACACTACCAAAAGCCCCAAAAGGTAATTAAATTAGAAATATTAATTTTCTTTGATTTTGGTATTATTAATCATTGGACATATAATCAATAAAATCTATAAAGAGCAAGTTCACCCAAAATTTACGCTAATGTTTTATACTATTTAGATCATAATTCTAGGA
Organism: Cabassous unicinctus; assembly: GCA_029593785.1. NCBI lineage: Eukaryota > Metazoa > Chordata > Mammalia > Cingulata > Chlamyphoridae > Cabassous > Cabassous unicinctus. The sequence goes on from JAQZBX010021661.1 coordinate 15,737, forward strand.
TATTACAACCTTTTCCCAAAAAAGTCAGCTTTCAATAAAACCCAGCAGAGAAAATATGTATTCCTAGGGGGTAAAATACTTTTCACCTTTATAGGCACTAAAATTGAATCTGTTTTACTCATAATCTATTGTTCATATTTGCCATTATAAATTTTGAAGGCTCAGGAATTCACTTTTCAAATCAAACAATGACAAAGCTTCTAGTGAAATCCCTCAATATGTCCCCAAAGGAAACAATCCATTTCACATTTTCTACCATTATTTTATGTATATGATTTTCTTGATGTGGGAAACAACCCTCACTGCAGAAAATAAATACTGCTCTACTTTTTAAAGATTTAGTAGAGTTTGGCTTTTTAGACTAATGTAAAATAGGAGACACACGTACAGACTACAAATCTACAAGGCAAAATAAATAGTTGTTGGGTACTTTGTATTTTTAAAATGCAAAGGAAAGGACTAAAAATTTAGAGAGCAGAACACTTTGTCACAGATAAACAAGGGATCCATTCATAAGAAAGGAACACATTAAAGCAAGTATCATAAGAATTGAAGGTACCAGAAAGAGAAGAGACTCCTCCCCACCCCCACCCCCCAAAAGGGAATCATGGTCCTTGACCAGGAGAGCATGCAAAGGCCTTTAAGGAGCAAATTCAAACAAGAAACAGAATGCTGGAGTTCCAAGGGAGTGAGAACAAAGGCCAGTTTCACATGGAAAATGAGTATAATTGGTAAGAAACAGAGGAAGAGAATGTTCTATAAACCCAACCTGAGAAATATTCTTTTAAAATTAAAAATGGGCTTTCTTCAAGCTTACCAGTTGAGTTTTAGACAAGTTTACATATTTACCGATTCATTCTTGAAACATAAAATTATAGTTTAAAGGGAAAAGGAAGGAATATTATTGCAATATATTTTAATTTTTATGTTGAAATGTAAGACATAATGGGCATCTCACTGATATTAATTAAAAAGCAGTGTTTTTAATAATTCTATCTTTCTTAAAATTTCAATTATAATAAATAGGTCAATAGTTAAACAAATGTATAAATATGCAAATAAAGCAAGAACCAACCCTGACATATATTTAAAATTATCTTATTGTCTCCATTCTTTAAAAACATCTTATTTTTAAAAATTTAATCACATAATTTGATTCTCACGATTATGATCCCCATAAAGATTTCCTCTGTTCTCATTTAGGTAAATAATATATTTTACTGATACTTTTACACAAACTTACAAAAATAGGTTTAGTACTATAAGTTAAGCATCTCTATCAATTCATTTGCCAATTACCATTAAAAATAAACAATTCTAAGTTTACAGCTGCTAACATCAGTATCAGTTTAAACCAATCCTCAATGGTAAACTATTATCCTGACACACTAATTTTTTTCTCTCTCACAGTGATTTAGTATTGTTCCTTATAAAATATTTATTTTGATTCTTTCCCTTCCATTCCCATGCCTGCATTAGAACCTCTTCATTGAGTTTTTGGTCCAAATCTCTGCTTATAAGCTCTTCTTTCCATTTGAAACTGCTTTCTCTTTCCTGTTCCACCAATATCATCACCAGTCTTTCCTGAAAAGCTTGCAAATAGTCATCTTTCACATAGCAATTTTCTCTGTAGCAATAAGAGTTAAATCCTCTCTCCACAAATCTAAAATCTTTGGTTAGATTTTTAAGGCCTTTTATATTGTTCTCATATGTATTTTACTCAAACTTATTTCTCACAATTTCTCAGCATAGATCTTCCATCTCAGCCAGGCTTATCTCCTCGTTGTTTTTTACACTTCCACAGGCTTTCTTCTGGCATTTATGCTTATGACCAGTACTTGCCCCCCACCAAAAGTCCTCTATGGGCAACTCTTTGGAATGTCTTCCCTTGTCTTTTTTGCATAACCAAAGAGTACTTAATATTTAAGGCCTGAATCAAGTTTCATTACCCAAGCTATCTGGATAACAGTTTCATGTTGAATTACACACAATTTGGCAATTTACTATTTTTGATGTGGTAAATATACAAGATCTAAAGACATTATTTTGTATTTAAAGTACATACATGTAAAAAATTACCCAGAATATGTAGGTATTGTTATTTTCGAATAACAATGGTTCATGGCTACAGAAATTCATTAGACTTATTTCTAGAGCTAGCCTGAGTCATGAAAGTGGTCAAATAATCCTCTCTACCACAATCACTCCCAGCCTCTGTCCTCCTGTCCACTAACCCATATGCCTCTGACATATCTATGACACTGCACTCTCTTCAGTAGCCTCCTTTCTCTGAGAACACCCTGTACGTTTTCCTGGATGAATCACATCCTCTGAAATAGACCTACCGTTTCAAAATATTCTCCACTCTCCCTTATTCATTCTTCATTTTTTTCTCTCTCCCTTATTCCCATTTTGCCTCCCTCCTGCTCTAGAAAGTTTATATATCTCATTTTTTAAAATGGCTTCTTAATGTTTTCAGTTGGATCCATCTTTTGTCTGTATGAAACCCATTTTTCTTCCTCTACTATTGGAATGACCATCTTTTCAATGATTCTTACTAAATTTCTTCCTTGTATTTTCTATTTCTACCTTCCCAAATAACTGGTTTGTTTCTAATTAGTATGATTCACTCACTGATGTAGAATTTGTCAAATGAACCAGTTTTTTTTTTTTTTTTTATTAGGTTTGTGTTCCAAAAATTTTGGGGGACATTCCATTAAATACTAACACACTTTCTGCCAAAGGCAAGGCAGAAATATTTTAATTGCTTAAAAAGAACATCATTGGTATTCTTTATCTTATGATCTCACAGTAAGCTTGACATTGTATACTAAATTATCCCAAGTGTAAAGTTAGAGAAACACATTTCTCAAAACTCACTTGCATTTCTTTTAAGTTTAGCTTGCACAATTTGCACAAGTTTAGCTATTTCTTTATGTCAGTGAGAGAATATTGAAATTCACAAACCTGGAAAAATCTGGAGAATAAAAAAATTAGAATAAGAGCATCTTGAGTATTCTTGGGCACTAAGGAGCGTTTTCACCCCCACCCCAATCAGAGTTGCCTAAGCTTCATGTCCAATAGAGACAGAAATACTTGGCGGTTAGAAGTTTGGGTCTGGCTTGGGCCAAATAAGAAGAGATAAAATTTGCCTTTTAACTTGCCTAGCAATGTCTTTGCCACAGAGGCTGGAACCATCTGTTCCCACCCTTTGGATGGAAATATTATGGCATGGAGAGAGGGACAAATGTCTGAGTACCAAGATTTGATGGGAAGAGTATTTCAAAGTTCACTGCAGGGGATCACAAAGGGATGAAGATATTATGGACAGAGGCCTGGCATGGGAATGGGAATTTAAGTAGAACTGATAACTGATTCCTTACTTTCAGAAAAATCCTCTGCAAAGAAGAAGGAGGCTCAGGCCCCATTACCTTTGCTGTGTTTTAAGTGGAAACCCTTGGCACTCAAGGGAATCGGAAAGCCTGTAATTTTAATCCAAGCTCTGCATCACAAATTCAAAAGGATTTTTTAAAAAGAAAGATGAGATTGTCTTGGTTCTTCATGAGCACAGTTTATATGGTTTTTCTCTTTGGTTCCTCGCTCATTTCATTTGTGGGGGTAGGAAATCTCTGCTGTATTAGGGTGGTAAATAAACATCTGTACTCAAACAGTTCACAGAAATAAATGTTTGTTTGTTTTTTTAAAAAGACAGATATGTTTTCTCAGTATCCAAAAAATTATAAAATGATAAATTCTACACATGTAAGATAAATGCTTAATTTGATTCAGCTGGACAAACATTGAAGTCTCATTGTCAATCTTTCCCAAGAATCCTATTTTTCTTTTTGTATGTATCTCTGTTCTGATAGTGATCATTTCCTACTCTTTGCTTGTCACTCATTTTTAAACAATTACTCAAAGGTAGAAACCAGTAGTGCAATGGGGACAGGGACCTTAAGGGCTGCTTTCAACTTTAAGCTGGATGAATTCCCCTGTATGGGAGTTACAACAAATGATTTTCCCTGAGGAACCATCTTTTACTGTTTTATGAAAGGTTGTCTTTTTGCTATTCCATGCACCTGAAGTCTAAGATTTGCAATGCATTATTTTTTCATGCTGTACCTTGATATCTATTGTAAAGTCTCTGAATGATTGACAGATGGTAGCTAGTCAAGCTTCTATGTAGTAAATTCTACAACACATTTAGAAAGCAAGAAAAAGAACATCTGTTAATGAAATCTTTGCCTCCTTTAAGACTGAACACAGTTTAGCTGATAAATATCCCTTTCAGATAAAAGAATGCAAAATTATATATTTAACTGCTGTGTAGAATTTAATTATTAAACAGCAGAGATTTTTTTTTAACATTTTACTTTTTCTTGCAAACTAGGTGAAAGCCATGAATTAAAATACTTGTTTTATAGAAGCAATACAATTTCAGTTGACTGTATCTAAACACATAGTAAAGGTAAAATTTTGAAGAGTGATGTGTTAGATTTGTTATACATCTAAACAGAAACAAAGCTGAAGAGTGTGAAATGGCAAAGAGGTTTGTTCTTATAAAGTATGATACTAGCAATAATGATTAACATTTCCATTAAAATATATAAATGTGAGGGTGTATTACATACTAACTGTCCTCAATTATATCGAAGTTATTTAAAGCAGGGAAGTCCTCGAGGAGGGTTTTGGGAAACAGGTCATAAGGTTTTGTGAAGGGAAATATTAAACATGAAGCAGATTATCTTTGTGCAATTATAACTTTCACTCTTATACCCCCAAATCTCCCCTTGTCGTTCCTTAACCATATCTTAGGTAAATACTACTAATTTTCACCACTTTCAATACCTTTTTAGTCATCTCAGCTTTTATCCCATATGTAGTGGAATGGTATCAGTTGAATAACAAATCTAATTATGTTTCTCCTTATCAGTATGAGACTGTTTTAGAGCAGGAGAATGATTTCATTTGTTAAATAATCGTGCAATTAAATAAGGACTTATTTGTTAAATAATGTGTGTTAAATAAGGATCTATTATTGCATAATAAGCCACGCTAAATTCCAGTGGCTAAAAACAATGGCCATCAGTTATTTTCCTCACAAATCTGCAATTTGAACAGAGCTCAATGGGGACAGTATCACATGAACAGCTTGATAAGCTAGAGGACTTACCTCCAAGACAGCTCACTCAGATGGTTGACAGATTGGTGCTGGCTGTAAGCTGGGAGCTCAGTTGTGGCTCTTGACCCATGGCTTAGTTCCTCTTTATTTGGGCTTTCCTGTGGGGTGGCTTGGACTTCCGTGCAGACTATAAGCTTGATTTCAAGAGAAAATATTCTAAGAGGCATAAGCAGAAAGTGCAAATCTTATGACCTAGCCTCAGAAATCCCAGAGCTTCACTTCTACTAGATTACATTCGTTAAATACATCATTAAAGCCAACCTAAATTCGAAAGTAAGGGGAATAGACTCCATTTGTCCATGGGAAATGTAGCAAAGAATTTGTGTCCATCTTAATACCCTCAAATTAACAAATATGTATTAAAATATTACCAATGATAGGGCCAATCTTTAGACCCCATTAGCTAGACAAATTGTCTATATAATCTTGCTTTTGTTTACTCTAGTTCCTCAAGATTAAGATTATGAAGTAAGGAGTATCCTACTTGTGAAGTCAAAACAAAATGTATGGGAAAAAATATATGGATAGAACTTGAACGTATAAATTAATTTTTAAATTGCTTCTATGCAAGAATATCTATGCCTTGTGTCCCTTCCAATACTATGGTATGATTTTTTTTTTCATGCTAAAAATGGAAAACATTACAAATTAAAACTCATGATATTTCTATTGTGCTAGAATTTTTCATGTACAATATTTTCTGAGAAAATGAGGTCTCTGGAAGATAATGTGTGGAAATGTCATTTTATATGGGATTTTTGGTTATGGTTATGTTTATGTAATAATATTAACAACTTAGTTTGGATGTTGTGGTATGTTATTCATTACATCCTATTGGTTTTTCTAAAGAATGTGAGCAATGTGTCATGAAACCATAGAGAATGAAACAATTAAACCAATTATTAAATAGGACAGACAACAAGAATCAAGGCACAAAAAAAGAGAGGAAAAAAGATAAATATGAAAGAAAATACTTAATTGAGTTTCCTGATAGAGACAAAGGAAACAGCAATATATCACACACAGGTTATTTCATAAATAAAAGTTTCCACTCTATCAAGAGAGAGAAAACATTTTTCTAGATGAAAACACTTAAAATAATATCTCATAATTCTTATTTATAGAATACTGACCTATAAACTGGGCAGTCTTTTAACAAGAAATATATAAAATGACATGGAAATATTCTCCTTATGAATATATTCTAAATAACCTTCTTAAACACCAAAGGCCTAATATTAAACCATAGCTCCAGTGAAATTTCTATGGGGCTTAAAAAAATATAATATGACGTGAAGATTTCTGCCATTTGACTTGCTAAAGTTGGAGAGCTGAGGGACTCCATCAGCAGCACTGACAAGAGACTTGTGGATATATCTATCTCCTCAGGCATGCTATCGCCTTCTTGCTGAACCAGAAATGCCAAGGGCAGGACAAGCAATCTGTATTTTACCAAACCTTTGAGGTGATTCTTATGTGCACTAAAGGTTAACAACCACTGATATAAAGCACCATTTCTCAAAACCATCCACCTGATGCTCAATAGATTCTTTCCTAAGGCTACATAATATTTTCCTCAAATTTCCAAGAGTATCAGCTGTATCTTCTAAAATTATCATCATCTGTGAACAGCAAAGGTAATTAAAATGCTAATATGAGAAATTAGAGATAATATATAATAATGTGTTTTAAAGTTATGTTACTATATATATTTGTTCTAGCTATATATCATTAATGTATAATAAATTTAGGAGTAGAAAAGTAAAGGAAGATCATTCATTTTACTTTGTAAAATATCTGTATGAGTTTAAAATAAACTAATTGTATTTTGAAAATTTCAGTAAATATACTAGGTATTATTTCTCTGTAGTAAAAGTGCCTCAGAGTTGTGAAACCAAATAAAATTCAATATTACTGAGTTATTAATTTAAAACATAATAATTTTCTGAAAAACAGAAAGATCCATAACTGATAATTCTTCTTACTATTATTAGAACATAATGGTGCTATCTCATATTATAATGTTATAGATATACTAAATATTTATAAATAGAAAGGAGCATATTATAATAAATATATCTAATTTCTTAAATAGGAAATAATATTTTTCTTCTTACTGTCTTGTGAAAATAAAGTGCTTAATTTTTATAGCTTAACTGTGTATTTAATTAAAACTAGATCAACTAATCAGAGAAAAAAATAACCAGTACTAGGAATTTGTGCTACTTGGCCCAAACAATAAATAAAAAGAATATCGTATATTGGGAACTGGTAGAAATCAATGATAATTCTTAAATTTATTAAACATAGAAGAATCATTTAAAAGTCATGCTTTTCATCATCATTATAAAATATTCTTTGTTGAACACTTGCCTCATTTTGAGCATTATTTGAGGAGAGGGCTATGGTTTGAGAATTGGGGTAATTGTTAAGGGAAAACAGAAGGCATGATACCCTCTGGTGTACTCTTTTGTCTGTGAACTTTTCTCATATTTCCAAAGACAAAAATTTCCTTCAGTCTCACTTCCAAAAAAGTCACTTACATGTACTTCCTGCTACCATGAAGGTTTTAAACACACTAACTATGGAAGATGTTTTTTTTTTCCTGTTCACTACAAATAAAATTTCCTGAAAAAAATTTTTTTTTTTTGTAATGGCTTTGGAGACTTATGAAATAATCACGCAGGGACCATGTGGCCATATACGCAAGGTTTTAATTCCATGTCTACATTTGGCCTGTGGGCAAGAACTATGTCTTTTTACCTTTATATCCCCAGCACCTACCACACCTTCAAGATTAGGAGGCTCGTATATTTGTTGAATGCAGGAACAGCCAGATGAGCAAATATCAGAGTGGCAAAGCAGACGGATTCTGTCTTACACAATCAAGATGTATTAAATCAATTACTAATTTAGTAAAATTGGGGAACTTAAGGTAGTTTAGTTCTATGGTCTCTTGTTTGGGTTTTTTGGATTCCCAGGTTAGTAGCTTTAGTTTTGGAATTATCCACATTATTTTTAGTGTTTCCAAAAGCCCCTCCAACTGTACAGACTAAATAAAATTCCCAAGATTTTTTGCTTTAGCTGAATTTATATTGATTATGATGATTTTAATTAAATTCAATTAATTATTACTTAGTCTATATAATTTGAAAGTATACACATACATGCATTCAAACAGGAGTTAAATGAGAAATGGAAAGTTTGTAAAAAATCGGGGAATCACTTCACCAGTGATAAATGACTTATCTAAGTAAAAAATCTATTTGGTAAGAGACAGAACTAAATTATCTTTATTAGAGAAGTTGCAGATTTATGGAAAAATTATGCCCAAAATACAGAGTTCCCATAAACCACCCTATTAATGAAAGAACATTTTTATAATTGTACTAACTATAGTCTATCGTTACAATAGGGTTCACTGTGTTGTACATCCTTATGAATATTTTGAACTGTTATTCTAGTAACATATACTCAACCTAAACTTTCCCTTCTTAACCACATTCAAATATATCACTACTGTTATTAATATTCTCAATGGTGTATCAGCATCGTCATCATCCATTACCAAATCTTTTCCATCATCCAGAACTAAAATTTGACTTTACTTCCTAATCTAGTGTTGATTTGGTTTGGTATAATAGCAAAGTTTATTCACTATAAAAGTAGGAACTTAATCTAAGGAGGAAAAAACACCATTACCTTTCAAATTTAATAAAGTAACAAATGTAGAAATCATGAATTTATGTTCCCTAAATAATAACTAGGCTGTAGGAAAAATAAAGCACTTGTCTTTAATTACCTTGGTAGAAAATTATTTAGGATGAAAGGGTATATTACAGGTCTCATGCAAACCATTTTTTTCTTTTTAAATATTATTGTTTTTATTCTCCAACAATTCTAGATTTACTGAAAAATTGTAAAGATAGTACAGAGTGCCCATATACTTCTCACCCAATTTCCCCAATTATTAACATCATAATACATTAGTGCATAATACATTTAAGTACATAATACATTTAAGGAACTAATATTGATGCATTATTAATAAAATTCCATACTTTAGTCAGATTTCCTTAGTTTTTAACAATGCCCTTTTTAAAAATTTTTATTTTTAAAGAAGCATTAGATTACATAAATACTCCCTAAAAAATACAGGGGATTCCCATATGCCCCACCCCCTTCCACACTTTCCTACATTAATACCATCTTTCATTAGTGTGGTACATTTGTTACAATTGATGAACACATATTGAAGCATTGCTACTACAATATAGTTTACATTATAATTTACACTGTGCTCTGCACAATTTTGTAGGTTATGACAAAATGTATAATGGCCTGTATCTGTCATTGCAATGTCATGCAAGACAATTCCAATGTCCTGGAAATGCCCCATGTTACACCTATTCTTCCCTCTCCCTCTCCTCAGAACCTCTAGACTAAAGTAGACTTATTATTATTCTATTATAGACTTATCATTCTAGCAATGGAAGAACTTGTATCATTAATATAAAGGCAGTGGCCACCAGAGGTACTGATGCCCTTTTTAAGAGACTTGGACAGGCAGCTCCTGTGGTGTATGCTGAAGAACAGGTCAATGGAGTGTTATTCCTCATTTGAGCACCTTTTCTTCTCCATATTCAGGAGCAGAATTCCCTCTTGGGGAGATCAACCTTTCTGCTGATATTATTAGGAGAGTTCATATCCTACTGTACTATAATGTTTTCTTGGTGTCAGTCTCAGGAATTGTGTGCTATTATTAGTATGAGAAGCCAAATATTTTTCCTTCTCCTCATGCCATAGCTGATGCTGAGCCCTTGCAAGGTTACTGGATACCATCTTGGGAACAGCTACTACCTTTATATCTCTTCAGCTACTTCCTCCTACAATTGCCTCCAGCCATTCATTCCATGTAAATGTTCCAAGTAAGTATTTGTTATTTTTCTTTTAAAGATAAATAAAAGGACTAGATTGTACCTTCATTCCTTCAAGTTCTTAGATGTTATAATTAAAACAAATGTCTTCTATGGAGAATCTCCTCATATTCTCTCAGGTGCTTTTCTTATAACTCTTATATTTTACATGAATTGCTGTCATGGGATAAGCAATTTTTTTGTCAACTCCTTCCTCATGGATACAGGGACTTAAGGGACTGGAATTCTTGTCATAGCTCTTCCAAATAGGAATTTAAATGAATCAAAAACAAGGCAGTATTTTTCCTTAAAAAAATAAAAAGCCATATAATGACAAATTTTCAATCTTTGGATGTTTAACTCTTGACAGGCCTAAAAGGGTATCTCCCTAAGGATTTCAGTCTCCAGTACTTCCAAAACTTGCAGTGGATTCTATGACTCTCATTACCCATTTATTCTTTATTGTTTCTTTTGTTCTTTCATTCTGAAAGTATTTTCTATGCATTTGGGCACTGAAGGGAAGCACAGTCCCTCTCCTCATGGAAAGGATCAACAAGTAAACAACTGGAATTCACTGTGTTCATGCTCTGTCAAGAAAAACACAGAGTGTATGTAAAACCTCATTTGTGCAGCATGGAGGATCAGAAAAGGCTTCTAAAAGGTAATAGTTGAGCAAAGTCCTGAAGAAGATAAGTAAGTATTGGAAAATAAATAGAGGTAAGAAGGATATTCCCATAAAAAGAAAGAGCATATGCCAAGACCAGAGGAGAAAGAGTGTAAGATCGGGGGGGAAAGTCTTTGTTAATTATTGGAAAGTAGATTCTTAAAGAAGGGAAGAGGTGGGATAGGTGTGGGCAAGGGGCATGGAGAGGCAAGAGAGAAGGTTGAAGTAATAAACAGAGCCTTCTTGTTCCCTCTCTCTCCAGCTACTTTGCCAAGTCAGAGTTCCAAGGCGTCTCTCCGACAATCCTCTTTTCTCACCCTGTTTCACTGTTTGTTTCTCTAGAGTAGTCTTAGCAAAGCATTTTATATTTATATTTCAAAACATTTTTATGTTACATTGAACATTATTTAACCTGAAGTCTGGTAAAACAGCAGGAACCTGAACAGATGAAATCATTGACCTGAAAGGAGCAAGAGAGGTTCCAGGCTGACTTTTATGGTGGTAAAGACCAGCCGGTTGCAGAAAAGACCATCACATGTTTGCTTTTTGTTTGGTTGTTTGTTTTTAATATGAGGCAGTGTAATGCACAACTATGTGATCTTTCTTTAACTTACTTTCTTTCTTTTCTGCTCTCAAGCTGGCCAGAGAGTGGAAAAGTAAGACGAAAGCTGGGAACTTAGAGTCCTATGTCCTCCTAAGTCTTATTAAAATAAAAATGATGTTAACTGAAAATTTTAACAGATAAAAATCTAAAACAGTTCGGATGTCCTGAATTTGACAAAACTATTTCCTCTGTGTTTCGATCACATATGGGTTTATTAACCAGCACTTTTTAACCTCAGCTCTATTGACATTTTGTGCCAGATACTTCCTTGTTGTGCAGCTGTCCTATGCATTGGAGGATGTTTAGCATTTCTGGCCTCTACACCCTAGATGATAATGGCATTTCCCTTCCCCCACCATCCATAACAATAACAATAGTTCCAGATATTGACAAAAGTCCTCTGAGGGACAAAAGTCCCACCTGGTTGAGAACACTGTTCTAGGACCCTAGCAGATACTGAAATATATAAGAAGTCACCCTTCCCTTCAAGGAGCATGCCGTGTGGTAGAGAAAAAAAGACTTGCCAAAGGCTTAGTCTGCTTCATCTAATTCAAAGCTCATCATGATTAGTTAAGGAAAGACATTTTAATAAAGTTTATGAAAGTATTCAGTAAAATAATTCTGAAGAAGAGAAAGTAGAAGCAAACTGAGTAAACATTCTATAGAGGAAATAAAATATGAGTGGACCTGAAAGGTAAGTAGACGCAAAAGATGTCTAAGGGAATTCGAAGAAATGATAGCACACACAAGGGCAGGGAAACATGAAAATAAATTAAGTGTTTGAGAAATAGTGAAAATCCAATATCATCAGCCATTTTTAGGGCATATAATGGGTGAGAAGATGGAAAAGAGACTAAGAGCATATTTTGAAAGATCTTCAATGTTATAATGATACATTTGGCTTTCTAGCAAGCATTAAAGAACTATATGTTAGCGCATATTAGCACAATCTTTGTTTCATGAATGCAGTGTTTAAATTTTATTATAAAAAATTTAAAACTAATATTAGAGTGGAACAATATTTTACCATCTGTTACTCAGATAACAAAACCAGGAGGAAGCCTTAAGTTTTGAAATTTAAAGGCTGTATCTTAGGTTAGTGATAGTTTATCAAATTGTAGGTCATACACCTGCAATGATATAGGTAGCTTAATGAATGTTAGTCTCATAAACAACCTATTTCCCTAAAATGGTTCCAACTTCTATTTTTAAATGAAAAGATGATTACCTTAAACAACCACAGCTGAAAATTATTTAGCAGGTACTTAAGATGTTTTAACAAGTAAACCAGAATATAAATACAAATTGAAATTAAGATTCTGATTGCATTAGGCTAAATAAAAATATTTGGGGGCAATGAATTCAGCCAAGAGTAATGTTGGCTCTTGTCCACAGGGTAGAGAGCCACTTGGATCCTCCCAAAAAGGACTCCAATTCCTAATTAGCATAGACAATATTTTGGATGAGTGCACTGTACTAAAATTTGGATAATATTTTGACAATCAAGTAATCAGCCTGATTTTATTCAGCACCACTCTGCCATGGGTCTTTAAAAAGCCAACTAAACAGTCTTGGTCAATGAACAGCTACAGTTCCCAAGTGATACCAAATAAGGTAAACAGTATTCCTGCTGTCTTAATATTGGTGAAAGTGCTATATGAAAACAATTTCTACTTAAATACAAAAAAAATCGTAAGAAATACAACTTTTCACCTTTGCTATTTATACTTCTGCTTTAAAAATGATTTATATTTATTTTTTCCCTCTTTAATTGCATTTTATTGCCTAAAATTTTTAACATATTTGAATGTGTGGAGACATAAAATAACCAAATAAACAATAAATATAGAGCATATCAATTAGTGACAAATGTTATATAGAAAAATAAAGGAAGATTAAGGTGTAGAAAGTATAGCTATGGGATAGGAAGGAAGAAAAGATGTCAGTGAGCTGCCTTTACTGAAGTAGAGACTGAGAAAGAAAGGGAACCATCCATGTGGATATGTGGTGGAAGAGTGTTCCAGACAGAACTGACAAGTACAAAGTCCCTGTGGTGGGAACATGTATGTTATATTTGAGGAAAAGCAAGGAGGCCACCAGACATTGTTCACTCTTTTGTCTATAGTATCTCAAAAGTGCTGGTCTCATGGTTGGGACTCAATATTTGTTGAAAAGATACAGTGTACTATAGCTCAGGTATTGAGGGCAAGATATTAGGGATAGAGCAAAGAAATGAAGAAGTGTCTTTTTGGATATTTTTAAAAAATATATGACTCTGTCTGAGAGAAATAGAAGTTGTTAGAGGATTTTGAGAAGGGAAGTGACATGATCTCACATATATTTTAATATTTTAAATTCTAAACAAATGTTAAAATAGCCATTTCATATATATTTTAATAGGACCCTCAAGTGCTGCACTTGTAGAGGCTTAGAGGGAAAGGGAATAAGCAAGAAGAACAGGTGGAAATTATTGTAATAATCCAGATAAGAATTGACAATGTTTGAATCAAGTGGATCAAGTTAGATGTCATGAAAAATGAAAATGGTCAGATTCTGCACATGCTTTAAAGATGTAAACTGCAGCCTTTTTTTAACAGATTTATGGGCATGAAAATAAAAGGTGTGACTTAAGGAGGATCCCAAGGTTGTTTACCAAGCATCTGTCAGAAAGAAGTTATATTTCCTGAGATGGGAAATGCCATGGGAGAAACAAATTTGGATGGGTTGTGGAACAAGAAGTTTGTTTTGGGAGAAGTTAAATTTAAAATGTGTATTAGAAATCTATGTGGAGAAATTGAGTGGAAGATTGGAAATACAATGTTGTAGGCCAGGAGAGAGGTCTCAATTTGGGAGTTTTTAGCATAGATGGTATTTTTAAGGCCATGGGAGTGAAGGTAGAGAAGAAGTGTCAGAGAACTGAGACATGGGATGCATCGGTATTCAGAAGATACACAGATGAGAAGGGACCCGTAAATGAGACTAAGGAATGGCAAATGATGAAGGAAGAAAACAAAGAGAGAGTCTTGACAGGATCATGCATTAAGGAGAAAGTGATGAGTAGGTCAAGTAAGATCATAAATGGTAGGTCAAATAAGTTGAAAACTGAGAATTGACATGAAGGTTGTTGGTTATATTGACAAAATTGATTTCATTTGATTGACAGTAACCAAAGCCTAACTAGGAAAGGTTTAAAAGGGAGTAAAAGGAGACAACCAGCAAGATGGCAGCAGAGTAAAGCACTTCTAGAATCAGCCCCTGCAACGGGGCAGTTGGTGATCACCCAGAGCTAACTAGAGCACTTGTTTGGGGACTCCAGGGGGCCAGAAGTGCATCCTGCAACATCCTTGAAAGAATGGAAGGAGGAGACTGCCAATCTGCAGAGAAGATTCATAAATAGAGCACTCCATGCCATGGAGGCCGGTGCCCATCCTCCACTGGAGGCACAAGCCACCTCAGGAGCTGTTCTGTGGCTGGAATTTGAAGCTTCACTCCCAAAAAACAGGGGAGGAAGAGACAGTTGGGCACCAACTTCAGCTACTGATTAGTAAATTTGGTGGGTTAATGTATAATCTTAAAAACATCTAAAATTTGAACTTCTCCAAGTCAGAAAGAAGCCGGTACCCACCATCTTAATTCTGTGTCTGACATGAGGGGAAGCAAGGTTGACTGAAAATCACAGTGCTGGTAGGGACCGGCTTCTTTCCATCAAGATCAGATTGCCTCTCTAGCCTAAGCCCCAGGCCCACCTCAGGCAGGGAGGAAGCTGGGGAGAGCTGCGCCAGCCCCTCTGGGAAACTACCGTCCATGCCGCAGAGGCCGGTGGTCATTCTATTTTGGCAGCGCAAGCCACTCCAGGAGCTATTCTGTGGCAGGAAGCTCCGTTTCCCTAAAACAGGGGAGGAGGAGACGGTTGGCCACCGATTTCAGCTACTGATTGGTGGATTCAACTGGCTAAAGTATAACCCTAAGAACAGCTAAAGTTTGAACCTGTCCAAGTCAAAAAGAGGGTGGTAGCCGCCATTTTGACTCCACCCCCAGCATGAGGAAAAGCCGGGCTGACTGAAAATCACAGTGATGGTAGTGTCCAGTTTCTTTCACCCAGATTGGCCTGCAGCCCTAGCCTAGGCTTTAGTCCCACTTCTAGCAGGTAGGAAATGGGCAAACCATGCACAAGCCTATCCAGGTAACTGCAGGTACATTTGGCTGACACAGACTGAATAATTGGAAGTCTACCAGGGCAACTGCAGTCGTCTTAGACCTGCATGGCATAGATTGCTGCCCACACTTGCAGCTCCATCCCCGCCCCAGGCAGGGGAGAAAGGGACTTGAAGCTTCATCAGTCTCTCTGGGCAACTACAGTCCAGGCCTACATGTGTTGGATTCTTCCACACAGTTGTGGCTCTGTCCCTACCCCTGGCAAAAGAGAAATTTGGGAGAAGCTTCATTGGTCCTTGGGGCAACAAAGGTAGCTTAAGCCTCCACAGCTTATAAAATCAACTACATCCTTGGCTCCTACTACACCATCAGCAAGGGAGAAAGGGCAGGAAGCCCTAAACTAAAGATGAAGACTGCACCCAGAATAAATACTCTAGTAAGCCAGATGCCAAGACACCAACAAAAAATTACAATGCACATAAAAGGAAACGAATATATGGCCAGTTAAAGGAACAAGATAAGCCTCCAGATGACATAAAGGAGTTGAGACAACTAATCATAGATATTCAAACAAATCTCCTTAATAAATTCAATGAGATGGCTAAAGAAATTAAGGATATTACGAAAACATGGAATGAGCAAAAAGAATTTGAAAGCATACATAGAAAAATAGCAGATCTTATGGGAATGAATGGTGCAATAAATGAAATTGAAAATACACTGTATTCACATAATAGCATATTTGAGGAGGCAGAAGAAAGGTTTGGTGAGCTTGAAGAAATGGCCTCCAAAAGTGAACATACAAAAGAATAGATTAAGAAAAGATTGGAAAACTTGAACAAGGTCTTAGGGAACTAAATGA
>JAQZBX010021662.1:0-32114 GCA_029593785.1 Cabassous unicinctus
TAACCATAATGGTGAGCATGCTTCAATGTATGCATTCTCTAACAGGAAATCTCCCACAAACCAGAATCCATGTTTGACATTCAAAATTATGACAGATTCAGCCAGTAATTTTGGAATTCTGGTAGGAGGTCCATTAACTCACCTCCTAAAATAATGCAAATTTTCCCTTTTTGATTAAATTATATTTTGCATATATAAAATAATATTTATGCAAAAATCATAAATATAAACCAGAGAATTCCTATATTACTATCCTCTCAATCCCATCCTCATCTGTACCTTAAAAACCAGTTGCATTAGTTTCTGTTTTACTCTTCCTGCATTTATTTTTGTAAAAATAAACATTTATGATTTTTGTAAATAAACAGTTATGATTTTTTTCTTCCTCCTTAAACATAATGCAGCATGCTACATAAACTTTTCTACAAATGCAGTTTTCACTTAGTGATACATCCTCTAAATCACTCCATATCAATTCACAGGACATTGTATTTCCGGGTCTAAATTTAAAAGCATATATAGTGCCAGTTATAACCAAATTTCCTTTAGTAGGGTTTGCACCAATTTACACTCTTACTAGCAATGGATGAGTACCTGTTTTTGCATAGCCTCTCAAACAGAATATTTTGTCTGTCTTCTGAAGCTTTGCCAATCTGATGGCTAAAAAATTGTTCCTTATTGTTTTTTTAAGTGATTGGTTGACTGTGGCAACAAATATACATATAACACAAAATTTCCCATATTAACCATTTTTAAGTATACACATCAGGGGTAGTAATTACATTCCATCACCACCATCCATTTCCAAAACCTTTTCATGACAACATCCAGAAACTCTGTAAACCAATTATGTAAAAACTCTTCATTATCTTCTCTCCACCATCCCTGGTAACCTCCCATCCATCCACTCTGTGTCTCTATGATTTTGCTCATTATAGATATTTTATATATGTGCAATCATACAATATTTTTTCTTTTGTGTCTGACATTTCACTCTGGATAAAGTTTGCAAGGTTTATCCATGCTGTAGCATGTATCAGAACTTGATTCCTTTTTAATCACTGGATAATATTCTACTGAATGTAGATACCACATTTTGTTTATACAAATGGACACTTGGGTTTCCAACTTTTGGCAAGTGTGAATAATGCTGCTATGAACATTGGTGTGCAAGTATGTGAGTCCCTGTTTTCAGTTCTTTTGGGTATATTGCATTGGAGTAGAATTGCCAGGTCATATGGCAATTATATGATTAACTTTTTCTAGGAACAACCAAACTGTTTTCCACAGTGGGTGGCTGTACCATTTTATATTTCCTCCAGTAATGTACAAGTGTTGCAATTCTTCAACATTCTTACCAACATTTGTTATATACTGATTTTTAATTATAGCAATTCTAGTGTCTGTGAAGTGATAACTCACTGTGGTTTCGATTTGCATTTCCCTGATGGCAAATGATGTTGTCCTTCTTTTCCTGAGCTTATTGGCCATTAGTATATCTTCTTCAGAGAAATTTCTATTCAAGACCTTTGCACATTTTAATTGGGTTGTAAGTCATTTTGTTGTTGAGTTGCAGAATTTCTAAATTAAACCTTTCTCAGATATATAATTTGAAACTATTTTCTCCCATTCACTTTCTCAATAATGCCATTTGATGTACAAAAGTTTTTAATTTTGATGAAGTTCAGTTTTTTTTTCTTTCATTGCCTATG
This sequence comes from Cabassous unicinctus, assembly GCA_029593785.1. Taxonomy (NCBI): domain Eukaryota; kingdom Metazoa; phylum Chordata; class Mammalia; order Cingulata; family Chlamyphoridae; genus Cabassous; species Cabassous unicinctus. Next base: position 1,713 of record JAQZBX010021662.1, read on the forward strand.
CCTTCTGTGCTATGTCTAAGAAATCATTGCCAAATCCAAGGTCATGAGGACTTTACCCTTCAAGTGTTTTATGGTTTTAGCTATTATACTCAGGTTATTGATGTGCTAGGAGTTAATTTTTGTACACAGTGTATTAGTAGGGGACCAACTATATTCCTTTGCATGTAGATATTTAATTTTGCCACTGCCATTTATTGATCATTGTGATTTTAATTTACATTTTTTCTTATTATGAATTTGAGTATCTTTTCATATGTTTAACAAAAACTATTTTTTCCAATATTCTGTTAATATCTTCTATTTTCTATATGTTTTAGGTATTTTTTCTCAAATTTTATTATCTACATATTACAGATATTAACACTATGCAATTTAATTCAGAAATATTATCTCCCAGATTTTATATTGACTTGAATATGTTTATGTTTTTTTCCCCAACAAAATCATACTTTCTTCTTTTAATAATTGGGTGGAAATTAACTACTGAGGCACAACTCAAAATAGAACTGGTATCTTAGATCTATTCCTATCTTCAAGTAGGACATCCCAATTCCCATTGGTGGTTGTAAGGCAGTAGGGTTACAAAATTCTGGCAAATAAGGTATTAGAGGATTCCCCCATGATTCAAGTTTCTATAAAGCAAAGTTAAGCAGAACTACTTAACTATATAAGGAGCATTCCACCTATGGAAGAAATTGGCGAAATTAAAGAACACTCTGGATAAAGAATCCTGTATCTAATTAGAGTTCCAATCAGATCAAATCATTTTCTTGATTCTTTTGTTTCTAGATGACAAGTAGGAAGACTTATTTGCTATAACTGAGACACCTGAAGTTAGCTCAAGCTTTTTTACCAGGCTGGTAATTGAGCCACTCAATTTCTGTGACATGCATCTGTCATTTGTAAAGGGCTAATGATTTCTGTCTTTCGCCTCTGGAGGTGTCATGAGGATAAATGCAAAGTTTAGTTCAATGCTTCACATATAGTTAGTGCTTAATAGTCAGAGTATATTGAGTGAACAGAGGTTTTATATGTGAAAATATATAGGAAAAGTAAAATGTTCTTCAAAATTTTTAAATATAGTATTCTTTTTATAGTGTAGTATACAAGGCACTAAAGTGCACATAAAGTCATCATCAAAGTTTCCTGAATACAGGCATACCTCAGAGATACTGCAGGTTCAGTTCCAGACCACTACAAAAAGAAGTGAATATCGTAATAAAGTGAGTCACACAAATTTATTGGCTTCCCAGTGCAAATGAAAGTTATGTTTAAGCTCACTAGTCTATTAAGTGTGTAATAGCATTATTCCTTAAAAAACAATGTACATACCTTAATTTAAAAACACATTGCTAAAAAATGCTAACTACCAGCTGAGCCTACAGCAAGTCATATTTTTATTTTGCTGGTGGAGAGTCTTGTTTTGATGTTGATGGCTGCTGACTGATCAGTGTGGTGGTTGCTCAAGGTTGGGGTAGGTGTGGTAATTTCTTAAAACAAGACAACAAAGTTGACCACATTGATTGACTCTTCCTTTCACAAGTGATTTCTCTGTAGAATGTGATGGTGTTTGATAGCATTTTACCCAAAGTCAAAGTTTTTTCACAACTGGACTCAATCCTCTAAAACCCTGTCACTGCCTTATCAACTAAGTTTATGTAATATTCTAAATCGTTTGTCATTATTTCCTCAGTGTTCACAGTATCTTCACCAGGAGTAGATCCCATATCAATAAACTACTTTCTTTGCTAATCCAGAAGCAATTCTAATATTCTTTGCTAATGAAGAAGCAACTCTTTATCCGTTAAAGATTTATCATAAGATTGTAGCAATTCAATCACATCTGAATTGCTCCACTTGGCATTCTAGTTCTCTTGGTATTTTCACCACATCTTTAGTTACTTTTTCCACTGAAATCCTGAACCCATCAAAATCATCCATAAGTGTTGGAAGCAACTTCTGCAAAACTCCCATTAACATTTATATTTTGACATACTTCCATGAATCACAAGTGTTCTTAATGGCATCCGGAATGTTGAGTCCTTTCGAGAATATTTTCAGTTTACTTTGTCTATATTCCATTAGTGAAAGCACTATTTATGGCAACTATAGCTTTATGAAAAATATTTTTCAAGTAATAGGATTTGAAAATCAAAATGTCTCCTTGATCCATGGGCTACAGAATGGTTGTTGTGTTAGCAGGTATGAAAACAAGAATCACCTCATAGTACATCTCCATCAACGCTCTTGATTGACCAGGTGTATTGCCAAGGAGCAGTAATATTTTGAAAAGAATCATTTTTCTGAGCAGTTCTCAAAAGTGGGCTTAAAATATTCTGTAAACCATGTTGTAAACAGATGTGCTGTCATCTAGGTTTTGTTGTTCCAGTTATATAACACAGGGAAAGAAGATTTAGCATAATTTTTAATGGCCCTAGGATTTTCAGAATGATAAATGAGCGTTGGCTTCAACTTGAACATTGGCTTCAGCTTGAAGTCACCAGCTCCATTAGCACTAACTACAGAATCAGCCTGTTATTTGAAGCATTGAAACCAGGCATTGACTTCTCTCTAGGAAAGTGCTAGATGGTATCTTCTTCCAATAGATAGCTGTTTCAAATACATTGAAAATATGTTGTTTAAGGTGTCCACCTTCATCAATTATCTTAGATCTAGATCCTCCAGAAACCTTGCTGCAGCTTCTATATCAGCGCTGGCTGCTTCAACTTGCACTTTTAATATATGTAGACAGCTTCTTTCCTTAAACTTCATGAACCAAACCCTACTGGCTTCAACCTTTTCTTATGCAATTTCATTCCTCTCTCAGCCTTCCTAGAGTTAAAGAGAGTTAGGTTCTTGCTCTGGTTTAGGCTTTGGCTTAAGAGACTGTGGTGGCTGCTTTGATCTTCTTTCCAGACCACTCAGCTTTGATCATATCAGCAATAAAGCTGTTTCACTTTCTTATCATTCATGACTTCCCTGGAGTAGGACTTTTACTTTCCTTCAACAACTTTTCCTTTACATTCACAAATTGAATGTATGATGCAAGAGGCCTAGCTTTTGATCCATCTTGACTTTCAATATGCCTTCCTCACTAAACTTAGTTATTTCTAGCTTTTAATTTTAAAGGTGAGAGATATGTGACTCTTCCTTTCAACTGAACAGCCAGAAGCCTTTACAAATTTATTAATTGGTCTAATTTCAATATTGTTGCATCTCAGGAAAAATTGGCTCAGGGAGAGGGAGAGAGACAGGGAATGACCAGTTGGTGGAGAAGTCAGAACACACACAACATTTATTGATTACGTTTGCCATCTTAATGGATGCAGATAGTTGTGCTCCCAAACAATTACAATAGTAACACCAAAAATCACGATCATCATAACAGATATAACAATAATGAAAAGGTTTGAAATATTGCGAGACATTTCACGAATATCTGAATATATGACATGAAGTGAGCACATGCTTTTAGAAAAATGGAACTGATAGCCTTGCTTGATGCAGGGTGGCCAAAAAGCTTCAATTTGTGAAAAACTCAATATCTGTGAAGGGCAATAAAGTGAAGTACAATAAAACAAGTTATGCCTGTATTATCATATACCCAGGTAGTTCCTGTCTTTTCTTTTGAAATTTTCCTTTTTAATCAAAGTTTCCAATGCTAATTCTGGGATAACGATTTAGCTTACTAGTAAACTACATAAAGACCAAGGGTGGAAATTCATCTTCTGTCTTTCTCTTTTAAACAACTTACCCATGTCAGGACAGAAGAAAACAAAAGAAACTTGCTTCAACTTTTTTTTTTTTAATGCAAATTCTGTAGCAAAAGATTTAATCAGTTGTTTGTAATGATTGGTTAATTAGAATGCATTTAACCAAGTGCAAAACATCTGGTCAATTTGATTGAATCCATTATTCAAGCTGCCAGTTTTATTTTAAAGAAAACTAATAGCCACATTTTGGTCCTTATAGCCCCAAATTTCCAAATGGCTTGAATCGCTCCCTCTTTTCTCTTGGTGAGAATGTTTATTAGATCTAGTATTGGCATAAATATTCAGGTCCAAATTATCTAGGAAGAAATGGCCTCCATATCTATTTTACTTCAAACTAAAACAAAGCCATCAGGACAATAAATATGTTGCTAAAAAGCTGTTGATTCTGTTCTAGTCCCACCCTGGATGGGCTGGACAATTGTGAGGGGAGGAGGGAGAGAGTGGACTAAGCGACAGGCTTTCTGGACCACTTTATAATTCCAGGAGAAGGAGCCCCTTCCTCTGCCCAGCCTATGATTTATACCACATAGCAATTCTGACTAGTGAACAGTGAATAATATAGATATGAAACTACACAAAGTAATAACCTCACTGATCTAACCAGCATCAGTGGCAGAAATGTCCCAGATATTCTAAATGTAAGCTTGAATTTATACTCCAGAAATCCCTTTTTCCTTTGTTATTGTCTCTCTCTATAAAACATTCAACTTGAATGTGTCAATTTCACTCCTCATCAGTTTACTCCAACAATACGAACGGTAATAGCTGCAAATAACATTTAATGAATATTTACATGGCTTATTTCATTTCATCTTATACTCCACTTTATAGTTGATAGCACCAAAGTACTGAGGGATTAAATAACTTTCCCAAGGTTGGATAGCTAGTAATTGGGGTAGCTGGATTCAAGCCTGTGATAGATTAAATTGTTACCCCAATTTAGACATGTTCTTAATCATAACCTGCATTCCAGTGGGTGTGAAGCCAATGTAGATAGGATGTCTTGAAGATGTCAATTTTAGTTAGCTTGTGGCCAATTGAAGCAGAGTGGACCTAAATCTGGGTTATTAGAGGCCTATAAAGAAAAGAAATGGGAAGCCAGGGACAGAGCAGGCCAGAGAGAGAAGGCAGTAGTCAGTGGGGTCCAGGAAGAGAAAGAAGAGAACATTGCCACTTGATGGGAAAGCCAAGGAACCCAAGGATGGCAGGCCAGCCAGCACCAGAACACTACTAACCCTGGGAAGAAATAACTCTTCCAGCCTCTGAAACCATGAGGCAATACATTTCCATTGTTTAAGCCAATCCATTGTGTGGTATTTGCCATAGCAGCCTGGCATGCTAAGACAAAGTCCAGGCTACTCAACTCCAGAAGCAGGTAGGATTAACTACTGCATTTTTATGTTCAGGAGAATGGAGAGCTGTAAACACAAATAATAAATCAAGACAGAGTATAGCTACATTCAGGGATGAACTTCTTACAAATAGGGCCATCATTATGTGCTGATACTATTACTAGACAAAATTTTGAAGACTGCTCTATTATATTTTGAACTCTGATAAACTTGTCTTTCTATGTCACTAGGCTTCTCCTATATGTTCATTAGCAAGGTAAGATCATGATTTGTTTATCTGCCTGTAACTCCTTCTAGATCTTGAGCTCCCCAAAGGCATGGATGTTTCTTTATTCTTCTTAACTCCTCAATAACTGCATAGTATTAAGAAATATAGTAAGCACTGAGTAAATGGCTGTTGAAAAATTTTACTGCTTATAACCAGAAGAATAAACAAGATGACATCTTGAATATCTCCCAACATCACAGGTTTATCACAGACCTCAACACACTTCTACATAGGAAACTTAGTGTTCTGATTGCTATTTAAAACACTGAAATGTCTCACTAGAGTAAATCATTTTAGGCTTTTTAAAAAAGTATGTTTTTCAGCTCTAATATAGCTGAAAAAATAATCATTTCTCAGCATGACTCATGGAAGTTTCTGTATTCCAGCATAGCAATGGGCTGGCAAAATTGAATATATACATTAATTGCCTAATAACAGAATTACGGCTCCTATATAAATAACACAGCCTTTTGATGTTCAGATGCCATGTGGTCCTTGAAACATGTTAATAAAACATGGTAAACAAGTCCTTCAAAGGGTAGTTAACCAAGAAACAAAGAAAGTCGCCAGTGGAGCCAGACTGCTTAGGTTTGAAAGTTAGGTCCATCAATTACTAGATATGGTACCCTGGTCACGTTATGTAAACCATCTGCTTTAGTTTCTTCCTCTTTAAAATGAGGATAATAAAGGGATCTTACAAGATTTTTGCGAGTATTAAATGAGCTAAGCCACACAAAGCACTTAGAACAATGTCTGACACACGGCACTCAATATATTTTTTAAATTCCAGAGTGTTTGTTTATTCAGAGGATCAATAATTACGAGAAGGGCCTCTTCCTATATTTGCTTTGAAATTAGAAAAAGCACAAATAGCACAATCACAACATTTTTTTTTTTTTTTTGCCTCAAAATGTGTTTTATAGCTACAATTCTGATTTTTATTCTGACCTCAAAGGAAAAAGGCTAGGATCTAGCACACATCAGACAGGAAAAGTGCCTGTTTATGTTAACTTAGCCAGGTCTTAAAATCACCCTTATAAATGAGGCTTAGAGAAATCAATTGTTCACAGTCACATAGTTTGTCAGGGGCCAAGTTCATATTCAAACCCAGGTCTCTCTAATTCAAAATACTTTGTTCTAGAGCAATGTTTTCCATTCTGTGTGGAGAGCTCTGGGGACACCAGCGTAATTATAAGAAGTTTTTAATCTATATGTGCAGAAAGTACTACTCGAAAGCTGAAATATTACTGTGCCTCATACATATGTGAAACAGGATTTTAGCAAGCTGTTATGAATAAACACACCTATAATCCTTTAACACATTCACAATAGCATGTCCTTACAGAAAATAAAAATGCATCTATCAATATGTAGGTGAGGTGTGCACAGCATGTTTTCATTTAAAGGGCTTCCTATATCTCTACTCTAGCTCTTTCTACAGGACATGGAGGACAAAACAACTAGTGGGAAAAAGGCATGGTGTATATAGGGTAGTGGATTTACAGTGGGCCTGGAGCACAGTGAAGCCTCATGTAGAGAGGATATACTGCCACGAATGTTTGTTGATGAATGTACTTGTATATAGATACATATATACATACAGATAGGGTCAGTTGGTTCACAGCTCATGGAACTAACCTAAGAGCATTTAATGGTACTTCCCTATCAAGGAAACAATATTTCTCCTTCCCCTCCCCTGCACATAAGAACATCTAGAACAGTTTTTACAATAATTGTCAGTTCCCGGAAGGTGTTCATTGATATTCTATATGAAAAAGGTTTGTGTGGTCAAGTAAGTTTGCCAAATACTGTACTCTATGACCACTCTTGGAAATTCACCAGGCATGCAAGCAAATTACAGGCTCTGAGAAATCCTATGTTAAAAAAAAAAAAAAAAAAGCAGCAATTCCTTAACGTATTTGATCATGGAAGCCCATCCTCCCATAACTCCCATTAGTGTGTCTTCTATAGAACTAGTTATCCAAGGCACATAATTTGGGAAAGGATCATCTGCATTATTCTTATCAATTAAGGTGCCAGACAGTTCCTTTTGATAGTTCATGTGATTAATCCGTTAAACTTTCTATTATTCAAAATGTCTTTCACACGAGGAAACATACAATTTATGAAATGGGTCTTTAATTCCTAGAGGTTATGAAAGCAAGACCTCTTCCCTCTGTAATGAGAACCTGTGGGTATCCAGACAGCAGCACTTCATCTCCCTGTATGTTCAGCTGTGTGCTGGAAAGGGGTTCCCCAAGCGGGGAATTGACTCTGGCGAATATTAGTAGGTTACACAGTCCAGTCAACTGCACGGCTGCTGAGAGGTAAGTAATGCCTTTGAAAGTAAGGGAAAACAAGAAAAAAATAAAACAACTCCCGGGAAGCTCTATGGCTGAGTACAGGCACCAGCAGGCAAGCTGTAAGCTTCCCAACATGAGCTCTGGTACCACAGATGCCAATCCCTGAAAGTCTGACAGTTGATACCACTGAATGTTGGCAGGAGACTGAGATCAAGCAAGGACCTACTGGGATGGCAAAAGCAAGGATGCCTGTCTCGGGAAAGCAATTGGTGTGATGCTTTCCAAATCCCTTTTAAGAAGATATGATATCTAGGACTATGGCCTGATTCTGGTGTTTCCCAGGAACATAAAACACTAAAGGAAAGACACAAGCTGATCATCTGTGATCTCATTCATAAAACAAACTTCACTCATTGGAAGCTACATGCTGGGACCCATACTAGGCCTTTAGGAGTTCAAAAAAGAGGAGCATAATGATCTCTCCTTTGCACCTCAAAGCGGTGAAGGATTAATTTGGTAAAAGAAGATGGAAGCACTTTTAAAAGGAAAAATTACTATGAAAAGTGATTTTATCATTAGCATTAGGTGAATGCAGTAGGTTGCAACTGCTGGAGGACAGTCCAGACAGAGAGAATGGCTTTGAGCAAAAACTGGGAAGAACTACTATACCAGCTCAGTCACAGAAGGAAAAGAGTTTGGCTAATGTACAGTTTGAAGGTGGGTGGGGGGTTTGATTTGAAAATGGATCTTGGATACCAAAGAGCAAGATTTAGGCATTAGTATTTCTTGAAAATAGAAGACAGCGAGACTCACCTGTCTCTAATGCTCCACCCAATTCCCCTAAAAAGATAATCCCATTGCTCCAGTCGGTCAGACACAACTATTTGCCCCAGTTGACCTACCATTGAGTACATATGAGGTTGCTTAACAATTACAACAATACTCGTATTGCTGCCCAAACTACAAAAATACTAGCCCTATTGATGTGAGCACTAGGTATCATCTCTCCTTTAAAGTATCTCCACCATGAAGGACTTCTGGGAAGATGGCATAGGAGTAGCTAGACAGGGCTCAACTCTCACACACACACACACACACAAAACAATGGAGGAAGGGCAAAAAGCTATCCAAGGGAACTTCTTTGGGGATCTGCAGACCAGAAAAGTGCTGTGCATTGTCCAGGAGGTACAGGGATAGAGAGACAAAGAGGTCAAACGAGAACTGTGAGTTACTCGCCCCTGTGGCTGGGAATGGCACACATGCCCCACACTCAAGGAGAATAGCCTTAGTAGAATCCCTGGCTCACTACAGCCAACTGAGAGGGCAAAGAAGGCCCTCCTCCCTGGGAGGAGGGGTCTGGCAGGTGGCAGAGAGAGGTCTTTCTTCAGTGAGTTTGGCCAGCTGAGCCCACTTTCATTCACAGTTGTAGCCAGCCCAGCAAGTGGAGGTAGAAAGAAACCCATCCATGGGGGAGCTGAAGGGCAAAGAAGTGTGGGACCAGCACCCAGGTTACTCAGAGAGAAAAAAATGTAAGGGGAGGGGAGATAGGGAGGGCAGAACAAAGGGGAAAAAAGCCCCCAGCCAGTGTTGAAGTGGCCCCAGGGAGAGGGCAGGGGGATTCCCATCAGGCAGGCTGTCACACCCACCCACCCTAGGAGAGAGAGGAACTAGGTCAGTGAGGGGGTGGACTGACAGGCACCTAATGGCCTGAGAATGAAGGAAATCAAGAGAGATAGTTGGCAAACTGTTAGAAGCCCAAATTACCTGAGGGTATAGAGGGAAGGGAGAGGCACATCAGCTTTCAGAAGCCTACCTAACTTGTGGAGTGGGTGTAGCTCAGTGGATGAATGCCTACCTCATATATATATATATACTAGGTCCCTGGTTCAATCCCCAGTACCCTCTATGAGAAGGGATCCAGAGGATGACCCATCAGGTTGTCAGGTACCCAGCTGGCACCTTGTGACAGGAAAATTATATATGGAGGACATTTTAAAAAGTATCTCCACCTATTTCTGAGGATTTCCTAATACATGAACATAAGAATAATTCCCTTAATGTTTCATATTTGGCTTTTTAAAAAATTTTTGAGCTGCTGCCTGCAATCCATTTAAGGAAGGTACTATGACGCAAAAACTGGTCTTGGGAGAACCATCTCTTCCACTGCTAGAGGGAGCTATCATTCCATAGTGGTCATGCTAAGCTCTCAGAGGGCCATAGCTCTACAATCCTCAGCTTACTACAAAGTAAGGACAGCAGGATTGTGGAAGGGGTGGTATGGGAGATGGGTCTTTTTGCTGATTCTTTATTGAACTTGCCCACCCAAGTCTTCTGTGAGAAATCTAACTTACAATTATTAAGCCATAAAAATAATTTCCTGGCTTTCATATCTGAAAAGTTCATCTAGGTTCCAAGAGCTCACATTTTATCATCTTGCTCTCACTCATTCCATCTCTTGGCTCTGGCTTTCTTTTTGTTTGCTTCACAATAGGCATCCATACGGCTGACATTTCTGGCACCAGAAGAAATTCACTTTCACAAGTGGTGCAAATATATCCTGAGATGGTCTCTGTTTTAGTTGCTTAGTGTCACATGCCCATCCTTGAAACAAGGATAGAGATAGGCTATGTTGACTGACCTGGTGTATATCATGTGCCACCCCTCTACCTAGGTGTGGATTAGCCCTCTTGAAGCATTTAGCCTAAGAGTAGAAGAGGGTTGCTTCCTAATAATAAAAGAGACACATGGAGGGTGTTACAGGAAAAATAGTAAGTAGATATTAGAGCAGCAAAAATAAGAGCTGTTCACAACTGCCTCAAAGAAGCATCATTAGTACCCAGGATTATTAAAATATTTTATGCTATAACCCTTCCTTCTGCCATAGAAGTTGTATTAGTCAGCCAAAGGGGTGCTAATGTGAAATACCAAAAATGGGTTGGTCTTTATAAAGGGTATTTATTTGGGGTAGAAGTCCACAGATACCAGGCAAAAAACGTTAAGTTTCTTCTCTCACCACAGTCCATTGCCATGTGTTAGAGCAAGACAGCTGCCAACGTTTGCCAGGGTTCAGGCTTCTTGGGTTCCTCTCTTCCCAGGGCTGCATTTCTCTCCGGGCTTAGCTCCTGTTTCCTACACAAGGTCAGCTGTAGATGATCAGGCGAACACGGCTCACTTCTCTTCTCCTGGGGCCTTCTTTCCAACAACAAAACTGCTTCTCAAAAACTGCTATTCAAAACCTGCTCCATCTGTCCTTGCCATGCCTTTTATATTCGATTCCCCAACCACCAAGGGGTGGGGCTCAACACCCTAATCATAACCTAATCATGCCCAGATTAACAGATCAGTTTAAAAGCATGATCCAATTATATTTTTGGAATTCATAATTACATCGAATTGGCCAAGGGTTAAAAAAGTTAAACCATTTTTCCATAAACAATGAATAAACAAACAGCCCAAAAGCCTAAAGGGGGGAGGGGAAGACAGATGCCATGCCGTACTCTCCATCACCTTTCTCTCACTGTTCTCATACCACCAAGGATCTTCGTACTAAATACAATAAATCCCTCAAACACCATCCTCTGTACCCCAATTCAAATAATTCAATCCTTCTTCAAACAATAAACAAAGTTTTAAGGAGAACCATCATGGAAATGTATGCTCATGATTTTCACTGACCAAAATCCACCTGGTTTGGGCTTAAAGATATTCCACAGTGTTTAGTTCCAACTCAAATATTGCTTCCTTTAAGAAGTCATTTCTGATAATGCTTGTGATAGTTGAGGACCCTTCTTGTCAGTTTTTTAAAACGTCAGTTTGTTCTTTATCCATTCTCAGCCCAGATTTCTTACTTCTCTTTAAGCATGAGGGTTCTCAAGATCAGGGGCTATATCTTTTATCACTGAGTTATCTATATCTAGAATAATGACTTATAGAGAACAAGGCCCCATAAGTAATGGTTGAGTGAATAAATAATCAAAGAGTTTTTTCAGTCTTTTAAAATCTATTGGCAGATGTTTTGGAATAAACTATGTACCCCAGAAAAACCATGTTTTTAATCTTAATTCATTCATGTGTGTGTGAACCCACTGTAAATAGGAACTTTTGGATATCATTGTCCCATTAAGTTAAGGTATGGCCAACTGAATCAGTTTGGGATTTAATCCAGATTCTGGAGTACTTTATGAACACAATGAAATTTAGACATAGAGAACAGAAGCCATGGGTAGCACCCAGAAGCTGGAAGTCAACAGAACCTGGAACAGAAAGGAGCAGATGTGCCATGTACATTGTCATATGACAGAAAAGCCAAGGAACCCAAGGTTGCTAGCCAGCCAGAGGTATCAACTCTGGGAGGAAACAAGCTTTCTAGCCTCCAAAACCAATACATTCCTATTTTAAAGTCAATCCATTGTGTGGCATTTATTTTAGCAGCTAGGAAACTAAAATAGGATATAGGTAGTTCAAGGAGGGAGAGGCAATAGGGAGAGGTTAGTTTTAACTCAACTATGGTTTTTACATCCCCGAAGCCATTATCAAAAATGTCATGAAGTTTGTTGTATAATTCAATTGCAAGGTAATCCACAAGCATGCTAATCAATATGTTCTCTGGCCTCTGGGAATGTTTAATCTATTATAAATAAAACTGGCTAAAACACAGGTAAACAAATAAGCATTAAAACCAATTACATAAATTTGGATTGCTCACAAGCCCTGGGTAAATATATAACATGGGCTGACAGGTTGCACAGGAGATTAGGGGTGGAAGTGAAGGAAGGAAAGAAGGAAATAGAAATTGTTATTCTAAATAGAATAAGTTTAGATAAACTCAAAGCCTAATTCAGTCAAAACTGGTGATTCATTTACGGAAAATGAAATGACACAGTGCCTTTCTGTTGAACAAAACCTGGGGCAAAGTTACAGACAAATTATTTTTAAACTCTTATCATTGATACTGAAAACACAATCAAATGCAAGGAAAGAGTGTCTAAAACTACTCCTCTCCCCCTTGAGAAACTGAGTATAATTCAAGTAAGAAGAGCAATTTCTATTCCTGTCTTCCAGGCTCATTGGAAAATTGGAATGTCTCTTCAATTCACACAGAGCAAAATAGAGGAGAGAGCTGATCTGTAAGTTTATGAAAGTAACCAAAAAGTCTTAATGGGAGAAATTCTCCAAGGTGGAACCACTGGGAGATGCAAAAACATAGAGTATCAGTGACTCATTAATGCTATAATGAGTCACAAGGAGGTCTGATGGTTTCTAAAGAATTCACACCATGTCATGTACCCTTCCTTTCCTCCTAAGTAGGGTCATTTAAAACTAAACACATGTCCATTTACTCAACACACATGTATTGATGATCTGCTAATAATGAAGTGCCTTACTTGTACTGGAGATTTAGTGATGAATAAAAGTCAGCTCCTGCTTCTGAATCTGATAATGACAGTGTGTTTTATATTAATGATCCAGAAGATAATTATAAACTCTTGACAAAATATGAAATGTAACCCTTTGGAAGTACTGGTCCGTGAACAAAAGAAGGCAGAATTTTGAGACTACTCAACCCTTCAAAAAGTAAAGACCACTAGGAGAGATTCATCTTTATAGGGCTTTTACCCTTAGGGAGTCTCCTTGCCCCATAAGCACCCCCACCCCAGCGCTCACAGTGAAGAGCAGCTCGATTTTAAGCAAAAATACAGTCTTTTTGTCTTGTGTTATCGTAAGACAGAATTTGGGCTGCCGAAGGGGCTGAAAATTGATAGGAAGAAACCCTAGGAGGAAGGAACCATAGTTGAGAGGAGCCCCAAATCCAAGTTTAATCACTCCTCAAATTCTCATTTGCTCCTAGAACTGTTCACGTGTCAGAGAGACTCCAAAGTGCCCAATGGAAAACAAGAGCTGAAAGGCTGAATAAGCAGAATGGAGATTTCAGCTGCTATCCACCACTGTGGGAAGAACGTGTGGAGTCTGAGTTATGGCAAGTTATACTGTTTGAGTAAATATCCCCTAAATTCCCTAACAAAACATAAAACCAAGCCACTATTAGTTAAAGGTGCATATACAATAAACTAAATCCCTCCAAGGAAAAAAACAACCACCCTACCAATATTCAGTGAAAGGTAAAATCCAGAGTCTACAACATTTTAAATATCCAGTATAAATATTAAAAGTTATTAGACATTGGAAGAAGTGAAAAATATAATCTATTGTGAGAAAAATCAAGTCAATAAAAATGGACTTTAAAATGACCCAGTTTTAGAATTAACACGGAAGGTCTTTAAAATAACTATTAGAAATATTCCTGGGGTCGTAAAGGAACTCAAGACAGACAGGGTATCACATTTCAGCAAAGAAATGGAAATTATTAAAAAGAAGGAAATGGAAGTCTAGAATAGAGAAATATATTTTCTAGAATGAAAATAAGCTAGGAAGTCTTAAACGCAGATTGGATAGAGAATCAGTGATCTTTTAGACACTATCAAATGATCTCTACCTGAGAATGGTGAAGAGAAAAGTACTTGAAAAACAGTGACTAAAATTTTCCTAAATTTTAGTGAAAACATAAACTTAAAAATCCAAGAACCTTAGCAAACTTCAAGAACATATACAAAGAAAAGTACACTTAAGCACATCACAATAAACCTCCTGATAGACCAAACAGACAAAATTTCAGGCCATAAAATATAAAGGTAAATTAATACAAAGGGTAGGAATCCTACATAGTATTTTTTTCCCCCTGGATATAGTGTATTAAATTACAAATCAATAGAATAGGATATTTAGAAAACTCCCAAATATTTGGAATCAAAGCGCACTTCTAAATAACCAGAGTCAATGAAAGATAAATAAGGGATGTTAGAAAACAATTAGCTAAATGATAATGGAAATCCAATATATTAAAATTTAGGGATGTAGATAAAGCAGCACTTGCTGGAAATTTTTAGTTTTAAGTGCATATATTAGAAAAGAATAAAAAACACATTTCTATTTCCTATTTAATAAGCTAAAAATAAAAGCAAAATTAAAACCAAAGTTAGTAGATGCATTGATATGATAAAGATAAAAGCACAAACCAATGAAATAAGAAATAGACAATCAATAGAAAAAAATGCCAAACCAAAAGTTATGCTTTTTAAAAGATTGATAAAACTGATAAATCTCTAGCAATACTGGTAAAGAACAAAAAGAAAGACAATAAATAGCCTAATATCAAAAATGAAAAAAGAATATGTACTAAAGATATTACATACATTAAAGAGACAAACGTAGAATATTATGATTTTTTTGACAATAAATTTAATATCTTAGGTGAAACTGGCCAAATTTCTTGAAAAAGAGAAACTATAAAAATTGTCACTAAGTGAAATTTAAAAAAAAAATATCCTTATGTTCATTAAATAAGTTGAATTATCTACCTTAACCCAAAGAATGGTCTATGTTTGTATCTTAGTTACTTATTTCAACCTGTTTCTTCCCATAGATAGTTGCATGACCCAAAGGCCTCTTTTAATTTATAATGTCTCTGTTACTTTTAGTCCAAGCTGATATAGTTCATTTAATTGAGTCACAGAGCAGGTAGGTAATTTGCCCAGAGTCACACCATTTCTTTTTTTTTTTTACCGGGAGGTCCCGGGGATCGAACCCAGGTCCCTCCATATGGGAGACGGACGCCCAACCATTTGAGCCACATCTGTCCCCCCTGATATAATTCATTTAAAAATTGTATTCTATGTATCAAATTATACTACTCCATTAGAGAAAAATCACAGACATGATCACTTCATAATAGGCCCCCTCTTTGGGGCTCTGAGTCAAGGTGCTAGAGGAAATTGTTAAGGCTAGTAGAAGCTCTATTGTCTGAACATGTCTACAAAGCACACCTTTTGTCTAGCTTGGAGCTAAACAAATTAAAAACCCTTTTGTCTAGCTTGGAGCAGCTTTAAATCTTTCTGAGATTTCAACGAAGAATCTCACCCCAGTATCAAAGGAGACATTTCTATTGGAGACTCTCTGTGTTTGATATTTGCATTAAATCCATTTTAATTTGTCAATTTTGCTGGGAAATATTGAAGATGAAAAGGTTTTATTTTATTTTATTTTTAAGATTTATTTTTATTTATTTATTTATCCCCCCCTTGCTGCTTGTGCTCATTGTGTCCATTTGCTGTGCATTTTTCTGTGTCTGCCCATCTCCCTTTGTTGCATCATCTTGCTGCACCAGCTTGCTCACCATGCCATGCAGGCCGGCTTGCCTTCACCAGGAGGCTCCGGGAATTGAACCCAGGGCCTCCCACATGGTAAACGGGAGCCCAACCAATCGAGCCACAGCCGCTTCCCTTTAGAAAGGTTTTATTTTAATACCCATCAAGTCCTGGCTTCTTCCTATTTTCTCTAAATTATGCTTGAAATTTTGCTCCTCTTACTGCTGTCATCTGTAAGTCACATGTTATAGTAGGTAGCTAATAGAAGGTGGTTGACACTTTCAACTGATTTGAAGTCACTAATTGTTTTAGTACATCACTTGGATCTACTTTTTTTCCAGCCTCCAGTAGCAACAGCCTTACTTCCATTTCCATTATCAGACTCTTTGGGGCCCTTCAGCACTCCATCAGCTGCTCAGTCCTAAGTCAATGCCACAAATTTGAAGTGGTTATTACTGTAGCACTCTACTACTAGGTTCCAATTTCTGTTTCAGTTAGATATTGCCATATAACTAACTATGCCAAAAAGGTATTGGCTTAATTTTCTTTGCTCATGATTTTGTGGATTAGGAAATCAGACAAGGTACAGTGGGTTTGACTCATCTGATCCACGTGATGTGGATGTATGGGAATAATAATGCCATCAATATCACTCCATTGATTAGTGACAGAGTTGGAAATGGACTGAAATTCTGTGTTTACAGAAAATAAATGCCTTCTTTTC
Source organism: Cabassous unicinctus (assembly GCA_029593785.1). Lineage (NCBI taxonomy): Eukaryota > Metazoa > Chordata > Mammalia > Cingulata > Chlamyphoridae > Cabassous > Cabassous unicinctus. The sequence goes on from JAQZBX010021662.1 coordinate 18,334, forward strand.
TGTGCACATGGCAGTTATTGCTAAATGATTTGTATATTATTTGATCAATCCCCAGAACACTTCTCAATATAATGCCTTATTCAATCCTACTAATCCACTGGAATTGCTCAGAAGATGAAATATTAGTAGTTCTAGAAATGGTGCTTTTTAAAATAAGTATTCTTTTTGAAAGGAATGTTAATAAAATTGAGATAGAAAACTGCTTCTTACTTTTGGTATTACTATGCTTGTTTTAGAAATGAGTGTACATGATCACTGCCCTATCTGGTTGGATTTTTTATTGCTATATGATAATCCAGGCTATAAAGTACACCAGAGAAATGTTCAAGGCTTTTTACCACCTCCTATAAGTACCCTTCAAGTTACAAAAGATAACTTTTTGTGCCTCTCCCTTCATCTTTGCTTTGACCAAACAATTCTATATAACTTGTCCCAGTTATCTAATAAAATTGTATTCATCTTTCAAGATCTAGCTCACTTGCTACTTCTTTCATAAAATATTTCTTGATCATACCTATAGGATTAATCTTTCCTTTAAAGTCTTAGAGAACATAGACTACAAACTCTATTTTATCACCTGTTTGGATATATCAATCCTAATATATTTTAAGTTTCTTAAGTTTTAAGGATCATGCTGAATATAAGAATGATTGAGAGCATGAATGAAATGTGGTGGTTTGCTGTTACATGAGCCCGCAGTTACTAACTGATCTTGGTTGTCACAAGAAAAATAAGTTTCTCAGGGCTTTAGTGCTGATATAATATAATAGTATCTCATATTAATTGAGCACCAAATGTGTGCCAGGCTTTTTTCATAGTATCCACATGCATCGTCTAATTAACCCTTCAAGAACACCATGAAATAATGCTAAAGTTACATTAAAAATAGCAACAGCATTGAGAATTGGAGGTTAAGTTACATGTCCAAGATCATATAGTTAGTCAGGGGTAGAAACCAGACACCACAAAGAATTTTCTGACTACAAAGTCCAAGATATAGCACCAGTAGGATCTATTATTTTCTTTGTCATAGACAAAGTACAAAGGCAACTAAACAGATATCAATCATGTTCTTTGGGCATCTGTAGCAAACATCAGAATAGAATGCCATATACCAATACTGCAAAATCTGGATGAGTAATGGAAAATATATTTTAAAATTCACACCAAAGAACCATGCATTTCCCTTACAGGTAATTGAGAAGATAAAGAAACTCTCATTGGGAAGGTTGGTAAGTGAAGAGATATTTAGAGTATTAGGTGTTTAGACAGAGTAACAAATTCAGATTCTTTACCTAAGGGTGATTACTAATCAGTACCTATGTCAGATTGTTTCACATCACACATACAGTTCAATTATATAAATCCTGGAAATAATTTGACAGTGGCATAAATAATATTAAATAAACTGAACAATTGTTAAATTCCAATTAAACCCAATACTTAGATTCGACTCAGGCAGTGGAAATCATACCATGTATTCATCAGTCAAAAATCATTTGATAGGTATTATTTATTACCAATAATACAATCATGTCTCTGATTGTCTTTGGGTTAATTCGCCTTCAGCATATACTCTACAACACTGAGCATTAAGCACTGCCTTTGCAGATGCATAAATTGAAGAAACAATACAGCAATTCAAAACTCACTGCCCTTTTCCTTTGTGTAAGTTTTACCTTTAGAAACTGGTTACTTCCTTTGTATCCCCAGGAGCTTTTCTTCTAATCATTTTGTTAGTGCCTATTTCCTAAGACCACTGCTGTTACCAATTTCTGTATCAAAGTTCAATCAAGGTAGAGACAACATATCAGTTATTTGAATAGAGAGAATTTAATATGAAGGATTATAACTAAGGATATGTTTCTTTTTAAATAGGTATCTGAAAAGGCAAAAAGAGAATACCAACATATTATGGAGTTAAGAATTTCAGGAAACAACTATCACCCTTAGAGCAGAGGAAACAAAAGGAAGAGGTTCAAATTAGTAAAACTTAGAAACTTGGAGCAGATCTCGGAGGAGGAGGCACTGCTAAGCTTGTGCTGACTTGTCTGAGCTCAGAGGACGAGTCCTGAGGGCCTAAGACCCTGTTACCTGTGGATAGGGCACTGATTAATGCTTTTGCCTCTGAGAAAGGGGCAATGAGGCTGACTCTGCAAGTGTCAGAAAAAGTGAGAGCTTGATTCAAATTCTGCTATAGGAATGGACTTGCCACTTCTGGGGTGAAAAAGTAAGACTGGGTGATTCTGACAGGATCAAAGAATCTACCTGAAGCCAATAAAAAGCAGAAAAAGAAAGAATAAGTCCCTTTTTCTCTCCCAGGCTTTGTGTCTCCTTCCAGCACCCCTATCAGTCAGGGCCTAATGAGGAGCCAGGAGGGAAGTTAGAAATGAGGTTTGCAAACTTCTAGCCACAGCATACCACTGTACAGTGCTTCTGCATGAATTTGGACCTGAGACTGTTAGCTTAACCTGCACACCCTACTTGACATTTTCATATTCCACTTGATCAAGACGACCTTAAAGACAAAGGCATTTCTTATTCATTCACTCCTTCTACACAAGTGTCTAGCCTAGTGCCAAATTCAAAGTGACTGAATAATTTCTTTCATTCAAAAAGAAAAAGAAAAAAATTGTGTGTGTATATATGTAAGTGTGGGTGTATAAATATCTTCCTATCTACCTCTCTGTGAGAGAAATACAGTCAGATACAGATATAGATATGGGAAAAAGAGAAATTTTCTACTACGTGCTAGACACTTTTTAAAGCAGTGAACAAAACAAATGCCTTGCTTTTTTGGAGCATTTATGTTCAATAAATGTCAAGTGAATAAACACTTAATATTGGAAAATTCTCTTTCTCTCATATGGTTTCCTTATAGGCCACACTCTCCTTGCTTACTTATCCATCTTCATGATGTCACTGATTCTTTGTTCTACCTCCAATCCTAGACATAGATATTCCCCAAGTATTGGTTGTGATTTCTCTGCTCTTTCCTTTCTTTGTTGTTGCTGACTGAAATCTCATCAATTCATACAGATTGGACTATCACCCAAATGACCTCAACTCAAATTCTTTATCAATTTCCTGCTAGAAATTTCCATTTGGATATTCGCTGGTAACTTCAAATTCATCAAGTCTATTAAAAGCTTGTTTTTCTTCTCCTTGTCTTGGTTTTCTTGCACTACCATAGAAAAGTACCACAAACTGGATGGCTAAAAGCAACAGAAATGTGCTGTCTCACAGTGTGAAAGCTAAAAGTCAAAATCAGGTTGTCAGCAGGGTCATGCTCCCTCCGAGACCTGCAGGGAAACACAGAGAACCCTTGATTCTCTCCTTGCTTCTGGCAGTTTTCCAGCAACACTTGGGCTTCAGTCTCTGCCTCAGATGGCACGTAGCCATCTTCTCCCAGTCTGCTGCATCCAAATTTCCTCTTCTTCCAAGGGCACCAGTCACAAAGGAATAAGGGGCCATCCTACTACAGCATGACCTTTTTTTAACTTGCCTAATTCCATCTGTAATGACACTATTTCCTAATAAGGTCATTTTCTGAGGAACTAGGGATTAGGACTTCAATATATCCTTTTGGGAGACACAATTCAATCCATAACACCCCTGGAGACACCAAGATGTGTTTCTGATTTGATCGCCCTTATTATTGATTTAAGAACTATTTTGCCTGTCAAATCTTATGTTATCTTTAGCTCAGTTCCCTTCATTTAACCAATATTTATTTTGTGCCTACTATGTGCCAGGCACTGTTCCGGACACTGGGTTACAATGATTACAAAAGTGATCAGGAAATAGATGGTCCCTTTCTTAAAAGAGCTGATATTCTAGTGGGGGAGAAAAAACAAGAGCAACAAAATTATAAATTTGAAAGTAAAATGAACATGAAGTATACTAAGTGTATGAAGAAAACCAGGAAAATAGAGAATTTTAATAGTGGGGCCTCATATAAATGGGAGGAATTCATAATTAGGTCCCCTACTTTCCACATTTAGTGAATAAAAATTCCCTGCTTTTTCTTTTTCACCTTCTAGTCCAAGAACTGTTAATACCCAACTTGAATTTCTGTTTAAACTTTCCTAAATTAATCTCTTCTTTCCAACCATTGGCCCATAACACTGTAAAGCCTAGCATTCTGAAATTCTTAGCTAATCTCTTGTTTCATCTCTTATTTCTCAAATTTTAGTCATTCTTGCACTATCCAAACATCCAACTTCCAGCTCCTAGTGATTCTTTTCCTTTCTTGGCTTGCGATAGGGTTAGGTTCTTAATCTGTACCCAAATGTATCTACCTGGGTTAGCATTTGGAATGTGGGTAATGGGGTGAATTCATAGAATAAATTATCACTGATGAGTACACAGCAACACAGCTAAAATAAGCAGATTTTTTTCCTATGGTCTCTACCAATAAAAATGAACATTCAAAGCTTTGGTTTTCTTATTTTCTTTAATCTATATTGGTGTGGTAGACAAGAGCAGTAGTTTTCAAATTGTGTGCTTTATCTCTCAATACTGGGTTCTAATATGAATTTAGTTCACCAAAACTATTTTTCAGCATAAAAGAATGGAATAATATAAAACAGAAAATAGCTTATCCTTTCGTACGTAGTAAGGGTAAATTTTTGGTTCATACCTTTCCAGTTTTATATATGTGTGTGTTATATGAATATATATATATATATATATTTGTTGGGGATTGAATCATGTCCCCCATAAAGATATGTCAAGTCCTAACCTAACCTCTGGTCCTGTGTGTTTGAAACCATTTGAAAACAGGACCTTTGAAGATATTATTAGGTAAGGTGTGAATTGATTTGTAGATAGGGTCTTCAAAGATGGTAGATGAGGTTGAATTGAATTAGGGTGAGCCTGAATCCTTATAAGCAGAGGATATTCACATATCATCAGTCATTAGAAGCAGAAGAATGAGGTGATATGCCATGATACAAAGGCAGAGATGCAAATCAAGGAACATCAAGGATCGTGACAAGACAGTACCAGAATGCCACAAGCTCTGGGAGAAAGCATGGACTGCAGAGACCTTGCTTTTGGACTTCTAGCCTCCAAAGCCACAAGACAATGAAATCTTGTTCTCCAAGCCAACCAGGTTTGTGATATTTGTCATTGCAGCCCTAACAAACTAAGACATGGGTGTATGGGTGTTTGTGTGCGTTCAGATATATGTACATGCAAATATAAAACTGCACTGAGTCATGGTACAAAATACATTCTCTACTATGAATTGTGGTAATAAAAACTTGAAAACTGATGTACTATATAAACTATCATATCTCTCCAGATTCTAAGATGTTTAGAAATATGATATTTTAACTTGCCTTAGTCTTACAAGAAGGTATTTATTCAACAATAACTGAAACATTAATCATGACTCAACTATGCAGTCTGTTAAGTGCTGGGATCACTGGTGAATGAAGTCAGAAAGACCCTGCCCTAGCAAAGCACTTTCTCACCAAGAAGATAACGAACAAATTTATAGGATCAAAATCAACTGATAAGTATTGTTTATTTATATGTTTAGATGTTTCTGCTATGGCCTGATATATGTTTTCTTAAAAAATCTCTTGTTCTAAAAAATTGGGCAGGCAAATAGCAGGACTTATATGAAAAGTAAAAATCCCAGGCAGAACACTCAGAATCTATACAACTTTGTAACCAGAGAAATAACTAAACCAATAATTTACACCCTGGAAGATAACTTGGATGCCTATGCATACTACCTCGGGGAATTTTAAAAGCTCACAGAAAATGATGATGTTGGAATGCTGGCTTGCAGGTGCTGAGAAAAAGCAGATAGAACTGGAGCTGAGTCAGCGGGGCTGGTGCTAAGCTGAACATAGGAGAAAGAGGAACCTGCCTTTAGCACAGAGCTAGACGAAGCCAGGGCTTAAACTTCCATGGGGAAGGAGAGTAAGTATCAGTGATTATTTTTAAATGTCATAAAAATAGAGTTGAGAAAACAATTTTGTGCAGGAGCAAATCTTAAAACTTTTCTCTTTCTTGGTGAAGTTTTAAATTTCACTGCAGTATTCCAGCTCTCCTTGCCTATGAAAAATCATATATGAACAATCCCTACATCCACATTAGAATAACATCATGGCTATCATGACTATATGTCCCAGTATGCCCAGTAGAGATCTGGCTTAAGCCTGTTGTCCTTGCATAATTATTTTTAGTGCCCCTTTCACTCTAGAAAGGATCTAGGCTTGTACAATAATTTATATGGTCATTTTAATCATTCTGCTGGTTACCAACTTACTATAGCACAATAGACTGTAAAATTACATATAACAAGTTTTGATTACTGCAGAGATAAGTGCCAAGCATGCATTGATGGTGAATAACAGGTAAGACATATTTAATAAGATGTTTTAGAGCTAGTGCCCATGAAGGGGTGACATATAACCTAATGCACAAGCAGGAATCAGCAGAGAAAGTGTGGTCATTGGACAATGAGCCAGAGGAAATAATGTATAAAGGGTCCTGCAGTAAGAAACAAACTGGCATGTTTGAGGAAGTAAATGGAAGCTGATTTGACTGGAACTTAGAGAGGTAGAAAGACAAGAAGATGGCTTAAACTTGGATGGTCTCAGGGTAGAGAGTGGGAGCCAGGGAGAGATCTGGAAATAAAAGTGGCAGGATTTACTTGTGGGTTAAAGTGGTCTTGAGGGAGAGAATGGAGGTAAGGATGACTCACAAGTTTCTGGAAGAAATCCAGGAGATGAAAACTCAATTTCTAGCTATCTCTCTAAGTTCTTAAATCTCTTTAGTGCGGTCACTTCTCTCTGGAAAAGAGTTACTTCTCTATTCGAATGAAATATGAACCATATAATCTCTAAGGGGCCTATCACCTTTGAATTATACAATTCCATATTGCATTTCTGTAAGCATATGCATCATATGTGTATTGGGGTATGTATTAGTCTGCCAAAAGGGTGTGGATGCAAAATACCAGAAATCTGTTGGCTTTTATAAAGGGTATCTATTTGGGGTAAAAGCTTTCAGTCCCAAGGCAGTGGAAAGTCCTACTCAAGGCACCACAAGATACACTTTCTCACCAAAGTCAGCGGCCATGTCTTAAAGCAAGATGGCAGGTGATCTCTGCCTGGTCTCTCAGAGCTTCCTATATCTGGCATAGGACTCACTTCTTTCCCAGCCATCTCAGCTGCTCAGCTGCTCTGTTATCTTCAGCTGCAAACTATCAGGAGAATGGTTCATCTCTCCCTGGGGCCCCAGGATCAAACATGACAGAACTCTCTCTCTCTCCTTGTGTCTTCTTGAGTAAGTGTCCATTTATATCAGCCAACGAAGGGGGTGGGGACTCAACATGAGTCATGCCCTACTGATGGCTGAATCAAAGCCCTAATCTTAACAGGTAATTTACTCAAGACATGCCAGCGGAATCTTAATGCATTCAAAGAGTATCACACCCAGAGGAATGGATTGGTCTACAAACATAATCTTTCTTTTTTGGGATTCGTAAATAAGCTCAAACTGCCACAGGGTATGTCCCTTCACACACATTTATCCCTTTCAAAGATTAAACAAAATATTTCTTTTAACAACTAAACTTACCCTTCTGCACATTTTCTTCAAACAATTCCTCCGGGTTTCTCTCTGTGGTAATGTATTTCTTCTCCTTCCCATTTAATTCCAACTCTGCTTGTTTTCCCCTTTCAGACTCTGTGGGGCTCTCCTTGGTTGGGAATGAAGATTGGCAGAAAGATTCCAAATCAATTGGCTTTTCATCACTTCCCTTTAAAAAATAACACAGAAAGAAAGCATCAGCAAGCAAACAGGAACTCTCCCATAAGGTCACCTCCCACTCCATCTACTGCATGTGAATCTCCCTGGAGTAATTAGATTAAACACATTCAATTTCCTTTGCAGAGATAAACACTGCTTCTACTGACCCTCACAAACTCTGGTGGAGCTTCCAGCATTTAAAGAAATGTGTCCATTTATTTAACAGAACTTTATTTTCTCCAAAACAAAACAAAGCAACACAAAACAAAAAATCATGGTTCAATTACTCCAGTGTATTCTTTTCTGGTACCTATAGAATTTGCAAAGTGATACTAAAGTGAATGGAGGTGTGAGCACACACATACACATAAGCAAATATATGCTCCACTGTTACTTTAAAGGCTAGATATTAAAAGGTATTTCTAAACTGTGCAAATAGTGGTGCCGTTGAGAGAGTCCAGCCTCAGAGATAGGGCTGATTAGTAAAGATATATGAAGCAAAACTTCCCAAGCTTTCACTCGCACATCACTTGCCTGGAAATCTCCCTAAAATTCAGTCTCTGATCCAACAGATCTGGGGTGGGACCTGAAAAGAGCATTTCTCACAGCTCCTGGTAGTGACTGTGTTACTTGACCACAGACGACTCTTGGAGAAACAAGACACTAAAGCTTGAGTACTGTATGATCTAGAATTGGTGCCCTGTGATTGGCAGGTTCCTTCTGCCAGCTGTATTTCAAAGGCAACCTGAGAAACAAGACACAGTGGAGAAGGCTTAGGCTAACAGGGCTCATTAGAAACAGCTCAGAAAACAATGGGCTCATTCTCACAATCTGAAAAGGCCTATTCAATTTACTTTCTTAATTCACCAATCACAGAAAGGGTCAGAGAGGCATGATCCACCTGCGGGCTGTTTGATGCCTAATTTATTTCCTGAGCAATTTTCATCAGGCATTGCCTGTATCACCCTCTTCCTAACACAGCAAAGTGCAGCAAGCTGTCAATAAGCCATTTCTAGACACTGACCAAGGAAAATTTGGTTCCTCAACACTCTTAACAAAGGATACACACTCTTTTCAACAGACAGCCTCCTGTGTTAACATGGGTTGAGGTGGCAAAGGGAGGCCTATAAATTTCACAATTATTTTCAATCTACTTCACATGCACCTCGATCATCAACCATTTAACATCTGAAATTGTTGGCTCTCACTCGGGCACTGTTTTTAAGGGAATGGGCTAAACTGGTTCCTACATGTGTTGATCTTTTGCAACTAACTAAAGTTATCGAAGTAAATGTAGGATTAGTATTTATCTATTGTCAATTACATACACAACACTTACACTTGCATTGCTATCTGATACAATTGTCATAGGCCTACTCCAGGTATGTTTAATTATGTCCATCCTCAAACATAAAGAAAATAGGCCAAGAGATATAATGGAACCAGTAATACACTAGTAATGGAAATAGAATTCAGAGCAGGTCTGGCTGCCTCATTCACAAACCTATGTTCTTCTTCTAAAAATCTTTGCCTTCCTGGATGCTAGAAGAAAGCTAAGATGGTATTGACTACTGGTCAGGGACTTAAAGGAAAAATTTATGCCATAGGAATTTGGGCAAAATGATCTCAGAAGATTCTTTCAAACCCTAATTGTCCATTGGTTTGTGAATATGTGAATAAATATTTTATATATTACAAATTGTCAATACTATATTCCACTTATAAACATAAGTAAATTGTAATCAGATAATTATTTAAACTGGAAGGAAGTAGAACAAAGCAGATTTCTTCCTATAACTTCAAAAAAAATCAGTAAGTGACCTTTTGGTTTAGTCATGGTTTATGTGAAGAAAACATACAAAAACCTGGGATTTAGTTGATCAAAAAATCAAAATCATCCAACAATAAGGTATGTTTTCTTTAAAAAAAAAAAAAGAAAGAACACAACAGCATCTTAGAGTCATCTAATAGCAGTGTCTTAGCCATATCAGGGAGGAATACTGCCGCTAAATTCTGGGCTGATAATTATTATAAAATGGGCTTACCTATAGTAAGAGCTTAGCCATAGGGCACTTCGAAAATGAGAATGCTGTATTCAGTTCTTGGAAAATAACAAAGTATACTTTCAAAATCCAAATAGATCAATCATATCTAAAACACTGTAAGGCAAGGATCACAAGCTCAAGGGCTTCCTGGGAAAAAGACAGGTAACAAAGATGAATAAAATGGGCCCAGTGGACACTGGGACAAACTAGAGTGTGGTATTATCATGTGGAGGAAAGTGGTTCAATACACCAGATAATCAATGTATTGAGAGCAATTAGCCAAAAATCAATTTGTGAAAATACCAATTAACTAAATGATCATTTCTCCAAAGATTACTTCACGCAGTCATCAATTTACTGAGTAACCATTTTGCCCAAGTACTGATTTCATCAGAAATTTGTTTCTATTAGCAGCTTCTAAGGATAAGAGCAATCTGTGTTGCTTGTTATGCTCTCAATGAAGTCTTCAAATATTTTGTCTATAATTTGAGGGGAATGAATTTGTTTTTAATTTTAATTTTAAGAGCCATGCATTGTCACCAATTGCAAAGCTTTTCTAAATGATAAATAAGGTTAAAAACAAAAACAAAAAGGAACTTGCATTTAAAACAACTATGACGATTAAAAAATATATAAGTGGTAAGTAAGGTAAGCTTCTCTTAGCTAACTCATTTTCAGACTAATCCACTAACTTCCATATTCCTCTAATTCATGCGTTTGCTTTCTCCAGTGGGTCAGAAAGGAAAGAGTTAGAGTTAGTGCATAGGAAATGTGCGTGGAATCATGTGGTTTCAAACAATGGGAAGAGTAAAAGCTCTTTCATAGGGCTGTTGGAAGGATCAAATTAGGCAAGCTTTATGAAAGTTCCTAGTACTTAGTAAGACATCATTTTAGGCCTTCACTGGCCACCTAAGGAATTCTTATCTAATATTAGAAAAGCAAAGAGAATTTGCTGCATTACTAGCTTTGCATTGAATTCTTCCTTGTTCATATTTATAGTCTGCGCAGGGATTGCCAAGCTGGTAATGCCAAGAAAAATCTAGCACCACAATAAATGATGCAAAACCATATATAAACAACACCATTTTAGGTTTTTTTAAAAATGGGCAAACAAGGCAATTTTGATAACCATTTGATAGATGGTTTTGAATGATATTGACTACAAAAAAAAAAGAGAGAGAAAAGAAAAAGGCCTAGAGAAATGAAGTAGAGTGGTTGGAAAAGGTAGAAGAAAACAAAATGGAAGATGGGAAAAGGAAGACACAAACATTAATTCCAGATGGATTATAAATTTTTTAAAAACTTCTGAATCCCTTTTAAACCCTTAGAACAAAATATAGGCAAATATGCTTATATGTCTTTATAAGGACAGAATTTCTACAGCAAGCACAGAAAGCACAAATATAAAGCAAAACACTGATAAGTTTAACTACATAAATGAAATACTTCTCTGTGGACCAAATGACAGCATTTACCAAGCCCCCAAACAAGCAACAACCTGGGAGAAGATATTTGTAGCCCATATCACAGATAAATGATTACTGTTAGAGAAAAACAAAGCTCACTGCCATGTGGAGACTGATGATTGTAGGCAGAAATAGCAGTGTCTTAGTAATATCAGGGAGGAAGCTCTCCCAACAGAGGGGTTCTGAAGAATAGACTTCAGCTCCTTCCCCCCCACCAGAATGGCAGGGGTCTGAAGAGAAAGTTCAGCCCACCCATGGAAGGTGGTGGATGTGATCTTATACAGTACATCAAAAGGCAATAGGCCCGGAAACCAAGTATAGCCTGGGGCCAAATGGCTAGAAGATAGTGGGCTAGGTGGTAGGGTATTCTTGGAATGTGGGAGGGGTTGGTGATGCCTGGGCCCAGAGGGAGTGAAGATTCTTATCTGCTCCATTTTGTTTATTTTTGGGAGGGGATGGGCTGCCTCCCAGCCCATAGGCTGTAGCTTGCTCAATTGGTTACGGCTGGAGGCTGCCTTTCTTCTATTTATGTCACAGGGGAGTTGAGTCACAGTCTTATGACCTGTAAATCATTGCAAACCTTGTAAGAGGGAACCTCTAACAATTGCTTTCTGTCATATTTAAAGAACTCCTACAAATTATTTTTAATTAATTTTAAATTTAAAAAAATTTTTAATTAAAAAATATTTCAATAGAAAAGCAAGAGCAAATAATGAAAGAACAAATCACAGATGAAGAATCCTGTTTGAAAGATATACAAAGAATATTAATCTCAGTAGTAATTGAAATTCACATTTAGGAAAGTAACATTTCTCACCCATTAAATTGGCAAAATTTTAAGAAAACTGACAACAACAAGGGCTGGTAAGATGATAAATTACTGAAGCATATAAGTTGTATGCATTTTCACAAATTTTTTTGATACTGCCTGGGTAAAATTTAATTTCATTCTTTGGAATCTATGCCAGAAAAACTCTTCCCAAAGATTAAAAAGTTGCTTTCAAATGTCTGTAAGTTATTTTAATCCATTTTCCCCAAAAGTGTGTCAATAAATATTTGCTAAGTAAATGAATAAATGAGTGAATGGATGAATTAGTTGTGACAAATTAGTGTAGGGGTTATTTTTATGGTTTGAGCAAATTAGTATATTTGGTGGATACGGTTATGATACCAACATACAGCCTAGATTTTAGATGGCAGGCCCCTCTTAAAATATTCTGATTTTTTTCCATCTAAAATATAAGCCCTAAGGGCAAGACTAGGTACAGGAGATAATGAAAGAAGCCCATATTTGTGTTGCTATTATTTGTATTTGTCTATTGTTTTGCTATTTAATTGTTAAAATTTATAGACATAATTAATTCAACGAATGTTCTTGGGCACTGACCCTGAGCAAAGGAAGCAAGCGGCCTGTGGGGAGTTTAGTTCAATGTTCTTTATAGAGCACGTTCCTCTCCTTTTTAATCAAGGATATTTAAAAATTACTGAAAAAAAAAGTATGTGTCTTCAAATCAACCTACTGGAAATTAAAAAAAAAAAAATTATAAAGGGTTTTTCACCAGAGTTCAAGAAGCACTGCCTTGGAGATAAAGAAGGAATTGTTCCCCTATGTGCGTGTGTGTGTGTGCGCGCGCGCGCGCACGCGTACGCGTGAATGCGTGTTTGCAGTGGGAGCACTGTTTCTCTGTGTTTTCTGGAATACTTTCTTCATCTTTAGGTCTAGTTTAGTCACGAACAAACCGAAGCAACCAGCAAACAAAAAACTTTTCCTTTATCCCCCTATCTCAACAGAAACTCCCTTGACATTTAATTTAAAATCTACATTTACTGAGAAACTAAGCGAAAACACCACCATTCCTAAAGACAAACAGCCAAGGCAAAGGCAAAGGCAACATAGAATAAAAAGAAGCAAAAGTGAAACATGTTTTTGTTTTTTTTTTTCCTTTTTAGGAGGTACCAGGGATTGAACCCAGGACCTTGTACTTGCAGAGCAAGCACTTGACCATTCAACCACTGAGCTACTCCTACTCTGTGAAAACTACTTTTAAAGAACTTAACTTTGCCTTTTACATATGTAGAGTTCCTGAATATAATGTCATAAATATGTATTGGTTAAATAAATCTACCAATCAATCAATAATCAACAACTTTCTACCAAATGTTAACTAGCCATCCATCTCTTTGCAAAGATCCATGCTGTCCAAACTTCACAGCTGAAATGAGATATCAGTAATAATGATCATACATAAATAAATTGCACTTCACATGTATATTTTGTGCCAGGCACAGTATTAAATCTTTCAAAAACCTCATGAAGTAGGCTGAATTATTAACATCCCCATTTTACAGAGGAGGAAACAGATCTACTTGCTCAAAAATACCAAATAAGTTGTGCATTAGTCCACAACTGAAATATGAACCCAAGTCTATCTGAGTCAAAAGCTTATCTTCCAAATCCCTATTATAGATTATTATGAGTTGGTCATACTCTCTCACT
>JAQZBX010021663.1:0-32112 GCA_029593785.1 Cabassous unicinctus
TTCCTTCTGCAGGTTAATGGATGCCTCTGAGGGTTTTCAGGTATTCCATATAGCCAGGCTGAAGCACATAAATAACCTTCCCAAGGGTGAAACTTCTTTGTCATCTTGCTCCATGTACCTATGGGAATTCACTGGAGCAAAATGTCCTGGAGGGCTGATTTAAATACCATTTTCCCAGTGGAATTCTTTGTAAAATGCTCATTTATTTGCCACGAGGGACTCTGATGCTAAGGTCCGAAAGTCGTGTAGCAAATCCAGGGAGCCATTAGTTTATAATATAAACTTCTCAAGGAAGAAACATGCCTATTATTCCAGGTTCTGCCAATGGAAAAAGAAAATTACTCAAAAAAGATTCCAAGTAACCTCTTTTCATCTCTTTAAGAATACTATTAGTAGTATTATTAATCATATTATCATTTAAAAAGCTTGACAATACTATTATTGGCAGTAATGACTACCTGGGTTGATTTGTAAAGGACCGGCATTGACGTAAGGAAGTGTACAATAAATATTTTTTGAAGAGTCAATTAAAAACAATAAAGATATTTTACCAAAGCTAATTTCCATTTGACTTTTAAAAGTTCTCTGCAACACTATTTAATCAGAAGGGAGTTTAATCAGAAGAGATGGTTTTAGCTTAAAACTCTGAATCATTGTTTTTAGAACAGGTACTAAACTTGACAGAAAAAGGCCTTACCTCCCCATAATTCCCTCTTTTCATTAATGTTACTTTTTCCCAATGCATTTAAAAGACAGTGCATTGGCCTAGATTCTGAAGCCACTAATATATATTCATGAACTAAACATGACTCAAGTGTTATCCTGCAAATCTCTGTTCCTTATCAAGTTCTTGTCTCAGATTAGTAGCACTTTTTTGACCTAAAGATGAGGAAATGTCTATTTAACCAGACTTGGGAGAGTCAATAATACTTCTCTGTGTTGAGGCTTACATATGGTAATGTTTCCTCTATTATCTATTTTTATTTAAATATCAGTCCATACCAAAAATATCTGTTACAATGGACTGTATCATTTTGATATTGTAATTAAGTTATTTAGAATTCTTGATGATTTGCAGGTCAGGTTTATAGAAGCTTTTGGTATCTGCCAGTTACCAACATGTTTTCCCTGTTTTAAATACAATTTCTGACTATACTGAATTAATTATTCATAAGCAGAATCAGGAATAAAATGGAAAAGGGAAACTTGGAGGTTATAAACAAAAGGAAAAAATTGCCTAAAGAGGATAAAATTGTGTAGGTAGCACTTGTTAAATTCCAACTGATTTTGTCTGATAATACTTACAATCCCAATTAAAATATCTTTTGGAGGATTTACATTACCTGAAGTCTAAAATCACAAAGTCATAATCTATATCTTGACAAAGTTATTGTAACTATTTAAATTTTCATAGTTTTAGATTTCATAGTCTAAAAATTATTACATACTTTTTGTGGTAAATAAGCTACCTTTCTCTTTTTGGTTGAATATGCAGAATACCTTCTGTTACTTAATAAGTTCAATACTTGAGATGAACTCAGTTAGTGTATAGTCAATTTCCTCATTATTAGAATAACCCCATAAATTGCATATTGCTATGGGTAAGGGCTCGTTAGCAATATGAGGGTCTTTTCTTAAAATAAATTGATAACATTATGTAAGCAAAGCAAACACTGAATCATGTTAACTCTTCTTATGTACAACTTCAGAAATTATGCTATCTGAAAAACTTAATTTTTAAGTTCAATGAAATATTCCCTAACTTAACAATGACAAAGGAGTAAACACTGTACTTTAAGGTGGCAAGTCAACGGATTTGGACTAGCATGTTTCATTTAGAAAGTAAACAGAAATATTTATTTGTTTGGAGATGAACACAGCTCCATATTATAAACTATTAGTAAATAGCCATTCCTCCAGTATAACAGAACCCATTAATAACAAAAATACTGGTAAAATGCATATTGACTGCTATACACGTTTTGCTTATTTCGGTCATCATAACAACCTTATTATTCCCATTTCATAAATAAGAAAATTAAGTCTTAGAGAATTCAAGTAATTTGTCTGAGATTACTGAGATGAAAATTCAAAGAGCTTAGATTCAAACAAAGATCTGCCTGATTACAAAGCCTATGCTTTGCAATCACAATAGTAAATGAAGAAATAAGCCAACCATGGCAATCTACAATGGGATTTTCATATGTTACAAAACTATTTGCAAAAGTGATAAAAATATTTTGATTAAAACATGAAAATATCAATAAAATAGGTCAGAAAATGTTATGAAAATAAAACAACAAGATATGGCTCTAATTGAATGAACAAATTAATTTTGTTTTCTGTTTTAAAAGGTTACTCACTCTTTTACATCTGTCTGTCTGCTTTAAGGTGACTTCTGATATGGTTTTCATCAAATTTGGAACAGTTTGCTGTGCAGAAGCCCAGCTTGAAATAAAATGGCAGTTGATGATATTTTTCATATTGGCATACTTTGTGTAATATTCAGTGGCTTTTCAATGGCATTTGGGCATGAATAGAAATTACAAAGCCAGCTATCCTAAAAGCAAAACAATTGCTTAGATCACCATTGTGAGGGCTGGAACACAAAACTGCTATAATACTACTGATGTCTAAGTGCTCAGTTAATTTTACGATATTTAAAGGCACAAGTTGGAATGCTGAGAGAAAAAATATCTTAAAGGAACTTAGGGAAACTGCTAAGTATTCTAAGGATGTAAATTGTAACATGCAAAATTTATAACCACAAGAGGTTCATGTGTCCATGTTAGCACATTTGAGAGGCAGAACTAGTGGAAATGACTGATATCCTGGTCTCCTGTTTAGCCATGTTCAACTAAAGGGTTGGTTAGTCCATTCAGTCATTCATTCAACAATATTTTTGAGCATATTCCATGTATCAGCTATTCTTCTAAGTGGTGCATGCTTGGGTGTATAGTAGAGGCCAAAAAGAGGTCTGCAGCTGGGCAAGGACTCTAGAGACTAATAGGACGTAAAATCAGAGAGGTAATGGGACCACTATAAGGAGTTTGACTATTATTTATTAGAGAAAGGAAGCCATTGGAAATGGCTGAACAGAAGAGTGGCATAACATGCCTTTCATTTTAAAGAATTGCTTTGGATGCCATCTTGATAAAAGTTTACAGGGAGCAAGGGGAGAAACAGATAGAGGAAACTGGTGGTTAATGCAGTTATCCACATGAGAGATGATAATGGCTTGGATGGTTAAATTCTAGATATATTTGTTGATAAACTGGATCTGATAATGACTGGAGATAAATAGAGGACTCCAAGGTATTGGATGTGATAGAAAAAGTAAAGAAAGAACTCCAAGATTTTTGGCCAATCCAGGAACTGGGAGAGTGGAGTGGTGTGGTTGGTGCACAGGGTGGGAATTAGGAAATTTGTCCTAGATTAAGTTTGAAATGTTCAATGAAAATTCAGTGATGTCAAATAGGCAATGAGGTTAGAGTACAGTGGTGCGGACTGGGCTTGAGTTATTTAGGACTTAACGGCATATGCCTGACATTTAAAGCCATGAGGCTGGTTTACTAGGAAGTAAGTGTAGATAGAGAAGAAGAGGGAAAGGATTGTATCCTGAGGCACTGGGGGAATGAAGAAAAGCCACCAAAGGAGAGTGTAAAAGAGTGGCCAGAGAAAACTAAGATAGAAGGGTCCAAAAAGCCAAGTGAGGAAAGAACTTCAAGAAGGAAAGAGTAATCAGCTGAGTCCAATGTGTCAATAAGTCAAGACAGATGAAGTCCAAGACTGCACCATTGGTTTTGGCAATGTGGAGATCAGTGGTGATTTTGACAAGAATGGGATTTTTAGAAAGTTGGGAACAAAAGCATTATTGGAATAAAGACAGAATGGAAGAAAAGGAAGTGGAGAAAGCCAGTATAGACAATGCTTTTAAGTTTTGTTGTAAACAGGAGCAGAGAAAGAGGGTGCTAGCTAGAGAGACATGTGGAGTCAAGGGAGTTATTTTTTTAAAGATGTAATGCATTTTAACATAATTTTATAATGATAGGTAAGAGAGTAAATGATGATCTAGAAGAGAAAGGGGGAGAATTTATGGCACAATGTCTTGCTTGGTGAGAGGGAATGGGATCAATCCAGTCCATGAGGAGAGAAGTTGGTTTTAGAAAGGAGGAGGGGAAACAATCTATACTGATGGCAACTAAGACAAAGTATGGGAGCTAGATGCAAGTAGATGTTATACATGGTGCCAGGAATTTGTGATAATTGGGCTCTCATTTGATGGTTAGCAGAATATCTTTCTGCTTACGGTCTAGTGAAGGTCAGAGAGAAACAAACAGATGGTGCAATTTTACGATAAGGACTATGATGAGAAAAGTCCTAAGGGAATATTTACTGCAGGAAAGAGAGGTCTAGGAGTTAGTGCATGTATAGTTGGTGTGTGCACAGTGTGGAGAATGAAAGGTGGCCAGAAGCAAAGTGTTCTAGCTTAAGCAAGCAGTATACTGAAAGAACTCAGGGCAAGAGAGTGGAGGCCACTCTGGGGACTGAGTGTAGGTCTGAACTCTGGAGAGAAGTGCTGGGAGTAGAGAGGTGTGGTGAGAAGTGAAAGGATTTTATAGATTTGAGAGCTATTTGGAAGTCAGAATTGATAGACTTTGGTGGTGAATTGAAGACTAAGGATGAGCAAGAAGGGGAGGGAGAAGCTACGGTTGATACCCAGGTATCTGGCTTGAGCAACTGGGCTTATGTTGATGCTTTCACTCGTGCTTCACCTCTATGCAAATCTGACTTCTGCTATCACATGCTCTATCTCCATTGTGAACCCTGATTACTCTTCCAGTTCACACAGATCTTGTGCTTCCTTGAATAATGATCAAAATAGCTACAATTTATTGAAAGTCTTCTAAATATCAGGCATTGTACATGGTGATAATTTGCATTATCTCTCTAATTTCTCTAACAACCTTATGAGTAGATCTTGTTATTCATTTTTTTTACAGGTAAAGAAATGGAAGCACAGAGTGGGCATTTTAACAAGGGGCTGCATGTCACCCAAATCCATGTTCAATTAATAAAATAAAAGCAGCTAAGGAGCAGTTTCTGAACTTCTACTATCTGTGGTTTTTTGGTAAATTGTGCCACTATATGTTGTGACTATAGGGAAACTATAGTTTCCGAAGGTATGCTCAATGCCCCTTTAACTTTCCATAGTCATTGAACATACTAGGACTTCAGTAAACATTGACATGAAGTGAAGAAACCTGTGAATGTTTAACAATAATCTTGAAACTTTACTAAATCAACATGTTCACTGCAGCATGTTGGGGAAGGTAAGGAGACCCAAAGAGCACAACCATTGGCTAAAGTGCTAACATGATAACAGTATTAACTGACTAGCACTTTAAAAATCTGAAAGCTCCTCACTCATCATCTCTCCTTTGATTCTTCTTTGAGGGTATTCTCTGCATTTTATGAATGAGGAAACTACAGTTCAAAGGCTTAAATGACTTGATCAAGGTCACAGGCTTAACACCAGGTCTAAATTCAGAAAAACTGCACTTCCAGAACACTTTCCTGATATATCATTTTACCTCCCATGTCACTATCAGCTGGTAATTCTCAGTGGTTCTCATTTTAGCTAACATATCTTGGACATTTATAGGGGAAAAAATGAACAAGACATAAGACCTAATATTCTAGCAAAATGAATAAATACATACAATTAAAATCCATTCCAAAATGTGACAAGTACACAATTAGAATTATGTACAAAATAATAAAGAAGCCCATTGTTTAGAAAGATAATTGTTTAGGGCAAGGGTTAGAAGGATAGAGGAGGTTTAAATTTTTCCATTAATTCCAAGTTGCACTTCTCAAATATGTGATCATTACTGGATATTGGATTAAAGAGAAACATCCACTGATAGGAGGCCAATCAGAACATCAGAAAGAATGCTCTGAATTTTTGCTATGCCTTCATAATTCTGCTTTATTTTCTTACATATATGTTAAATAAATCATTTCTTATACTTCTAACAAAAGAGGAACATGATAGAAATTCTTAAAATAGCATACATTTTGGGCTTCTAATTCTTACTCTTAATATTAAAAACTTAACAGAAAGTCATCTGATTTAGAGTAAGCTGTAAACAAGTGATTTCAAAATAACTAAGGGTCAATATAGCCAAATCATCTAACAGAAAAAACTCATTGCCTTTCAGAAATCTACAGGCGACATTTATCTCACTGTCTATGCTTGCAGCCCTACAAATTTTAACTCATTAAGGAAAATTTTGAATGCCTATGATTATTCTGTTAATCACATTTAGTTGACTGTTAGGCAACTCCCATTCAGCAAGTCCTCCCACCTCCAGTCTCTTCCTATTCCAATCCATTGCCAAATTAATAAAATCAAGGAAGAAGTACTGTAATTGAATTGTCATTAAAGAAAATCTTCCAATTTCTGGAAAAGGGCCCAGAGAGGTGAATTTATAATACTGCACCAGAGTATAAAACTAGAGACTTCCAGATTCTTTTCTTTAACCCACCACTGATTTATTATAAAATTTTATCAGCTTCTGGTCTTCTGTAAATCTTTAGGAAACTCAAGTAGGCAATTCCCTAAGAGATGACACTAAAATAGAATAGTGGGACAATGAGAAAACAAGATACAATTATCACATAGTCCTTCAGGCAACATTCATTCATTCACACATTCATTCATTCAACACATATTTGTTGATGCCTGCTGTGCAAGGCACTGGAGGATAGACAAAGGAGTAAAGCCACAGTCAAGTCACTCATAGTCTGGCAAGAGAAACAAATGGGCAAAACTTCTCACTGCATCTCAGTCACAGAAAATATCCTACTTGTTTATTTGATGGAAATCTTCATTTCAGTGGAGACAGGCCATGTGTGCTGGCCAGGAATCCTCAAGGGAATTTCACAGATGCACAAAGAGACTGAAGCCTAGACTCAGCTTTTGCCTTAGCCCTTGTCAATTTCAAACAGGGCCAAAGATACAGGCTAAGAGGAAAGAAAGAAGTAGAGCAAAGATGACTTAACTAATGTAAAGAGAGGAAACACTGAGATCAGATAAATGGATGCAAAATGATTTCTATTTTTTAAAATTGCTAATGTATTAAAAAATAAGAACAAAAACCTGTAGCCAGCAATTCTCCTCGGTGAATAGAGGGTGATAGTATATAAAAGTTCACGGAGCCCTTATAAAAAAAATGAAAGAAAATCCATACATAGTCTTTTAACATCAGAAGGAATGTTAAAAGGGGCATCGATTGTCATAAGTTACCAAAGGATTTTACCCTGTAGCTAAGTGGCTTAATCCAGAAGAACTTTGGGGTTGCTTCTTTAATGAAGCCATCTCTATAAGGAAAGGACCCTTCAGCCTCCACAAAGAAAAAAAAAAAATGGCAGGGAGTGAGTCAACCTCCAATAAATTGTGTGGGAGGTGTGATGAGCCATAAGAAGTCTTTCACTCCTTCATCTTAAGGAGCAACTGGCTACAGGGTGGGAAAAATGGTGGTGGTGGTGGTCGTTAAGAATTCTGAAAAACAGTAAAATGTGTGTGTGTATGCACATGTGTGAATTCTATGGGCAAAGAAGGAAGATGATATAGATCTGCTTAATCAAATCACCAAAGAGAGGTAAGACTGCAAATTAATCTCTTGTCATCTACTGACATCTATCAAATACAAGCTAGTTTAGTATCTATTATTTCTAAGAATGCTGCAATGAATTATGATGAGGCCCCTAAGATAAGCTGTAAAATTACATTTAAAAAAGATGTAGGGTCTCTGAATATTTAATTAAGATGTTTGGGGGTCATGATTTATTAAAATCATACCTTCTTTCTTTTCAGCATTCTTAGGAAATCTCAGCAATACTTAAATCCAAGCCCCAAATTCTTGAATATTCAAACATGAAACAAATATTAAAATGGACTTTTTAAAAATAAAATTAATAAAGGCAGGTATCGTAAGCATAACTCTCAAATACATCTTTCCCATGAGGAATATCTGGGATTGCCTCAGGTTATAAGGCATGTAAGGAGACAAGAAATGTTAAATGGGAAGTTACACTGTACAAGACTGGGAAGGAATTTTTTTTAGCTTGCCTTGTTAAGTCTAATTACCATAGATGAAAAGGGCTAGATAGCTTAGAGTATTCATTAACTCCTGCACTCCTCTAAGCACTCATCCTCAACGTGCTAAAATCTTTCTTACTACATTCTTTAAATGTTTCAGATTCGTCATTCATGATTTGCCCTTCGAAATGACTGACTTCCTGATTAATGCCTAAACGGAAAGTGCATAAAACTTTGCTTCAAAAATTAGCACAGGACTAAAGGTATAAGATTGCCTGTCTTAAAAGCTTCAGGAAAATATGGGGGTGGGGTGGGGAGAGGAGCCAAGTTGGAACAGTTATTTGCTTTCCACACACCCACTCACTGTCACATCCATATACTCATCCTCTGTGGGACTGTGGCTACATAGCCACATACTTGGTGTACAAATATTGGGTTTTGCCACCTTTCAAACCTTTCAGGCTGTGTGCATTCCCGTTCCCCTTCACAATTAATCCAGCATTGGTTTCCCGGCTTTCCCCCCTCTTCTTTCAGCATTCTTGCAACAGTAACTCACACATGAGTAAATAGCCAACTTCACATTATCTGTGCTAGATCATGATTTCCATCCCTTTGCCACTAGATCATCTAACGGGTTGGTTTCTCAATCCAGTCATCAGCACAGCCTTTCCTCCAATTATAAGTGTTCATAGCTGTGAATAAAGTTGTTCACCAGAGTAAAAGTGTCTCACCTCTCTTCACCACCAAGAGATGGCACTAGCAGTCACACTGGACTTAAAAATAACTCTTTATTCTGTCTTTTGTTTTCCCCTCTTTTTGGGGTGAAGAGAGAGTAGTTGTTTTTCCATCTGTTTGGTCTTTTTTAACAGCAGGCGATTGTGCTCCTGGAAAATGTGCATACTATATTCTCAAGTCATCATAGGTGATTTTATAATCTTCTATTTTGCGTATCTATTTCTCAATTCCCAGCTACTACCTTGAGTAATTAAAATATTACTACGTCACCATCATTACGTGTGCTAAAGCCAGAATAACTTTTTGACTTTGATCATAACACACACCTGCCCCCAAAACTTCGATGGCTTTGGGTTATTATAAATTATCAGATAAAATCCAAACTCCTTACTCCTTAGTTGGGCATTCAAAGAGATGGACCTCAACCTACATTTCTGTCTTTACCAATAAAATAAATCTCTATGTTAGCCAGCTGGCTTACTGTTTGCCTCCCAGTCACACCTTGAACTTTAATGGTAAAACACCTCTCCTATTGCCATCTCCTCCCTGAAAACCCCTCATAATCCTTGTTCTTCATGCAGATGCTCCATTCAGCCTCAATAAGCTGTCTCCTCTCCCAGCCTCTTCTTGTGTGTCCCCAATTTTCTGAAACCATCTATGTGGTAAGGTAAGTCCTAATACAGCCTGCCACCTTTCTCTGGGACCTACAAATACATCCTGTGCTCAGAACCAGTTATGTCCACTGGGCAAGATGAAAATAATCCCCTATTAGAAGAGAGGACTTCCCATACATCCCTTCTTTTATGGTGCCAAGCATGTGGACATTCACTGGAGAGAGTGCGATTCTGGTAGGCATCTTTTATGACATCCAGCTCACAGCCTGGTGGGATATCTGTCCCTGGCAGGGAAGGAGCCCAATTCCCACTACTGCACACAAACACAAGAGGGGTGCTGCGCCTAGAATGTCTCTCTGCATTAGCCACTGATTGAGACCCCCTGACTATGGGGAACAGACACCTACTAGTGAAGATACCCTTGCTCTGTCTCCTCCTGTGTGAGTAAAATGTTGTTCCATCCAGGGCTGCATGAGTCGTGCATCTACTGGTGACTCTGATTAGCTCTATTCGAGTGAGTTGACATCTCTTTACGACTCTCTCTTTCTGACCGACAGTTTGGCATAGTTAGCAGGAGCACCAAAAATAAAAGCATACCATAGCATGGTGGAAGCATAAGGGATTGTCAGTTCAGTCATCCAAGGGAGTGCAGATTCCCTGAGGGGTGACGGGCTAACTGAGGTGCGAACCTCCCTCTGGCCACATGAGGACAACTGGATGGAGGTAGGCTCCCTGTTAACAGAGATGAATTGGTGTGGTGGCTAAGGGCAGAGATGAAGGAGGTGGCTTCCAGGAAGAGTGGGGAAACAACAATGCATTTTTGCCCACGTGGAACAGGACAGCCGACAGGATAGAGATGCAGAAAGGCCCATGCTGCTTGCAGTCAGGGTTGCTGGGAGCATGAGAGTTGTATTGCCAACTCTGGGAAGCTTCCCCCAAAGTAAAACTCCATGGACAACTATTCATGAAGCTATAACTGCTCTGAGGGTGAAGGTGGGGGACTTCGGGGCCCTCTGGGCCATTTCAGGCACCAGTGTTCAAGTTACCATGCTAAGTGCACCGTAGATATTGAAATTTTGACTGCCTGTGGTACAAACATCACCATCGTTTGAAGGGATATGGCCCCACATGGTGAGAAATTCGATCCATAACCTTGCCGTGTGCCTACTTCTGCCTGCCACTGGAATTTCCAGAGCTCCACTGGGTTGTTTGATAAAAGCAGTACCACTTCCCAGGCAGGGAAGAGGACATTACTTTATTGGTTCAGGACTTGCTGCAGGCAGGTGTGTTAAGAATCACTCTGTCACAGCTTAACAGCCTAGTCTGGCCATTGGAAGAGCAGCTTTTAGCCTGTTATTGGGTCTTAATGGAAACCAAGTGTTTAACCACTGATGCACCATATGTGACTCTAAAACCAGAATTGCCCATCCTCACATGGGTATCCAGTAATCCTATTAATAAAGTAAGACAAGCTCATCAAAGGTCCACCATTAAATGAAAATGGTATATCCAAGACTGAGCATGACCAGGGCCTCAGGGAGTCAGCCAACTCTATGAACAAACAGCTGCTTTGCTGGAAGGGGTTGGTTGAGTGAGTCACAGGGGCTGCTCCTGCCCCTTTCTTGGTTAAGAGGAGCCCCTGGCTTAAAGATGTTCCAGCTGATGGTATGGCCTGGTTCACATATGGATCTGCAAAACTCAAGGCTGATGGAGGCCAGTGGGCTGCTGCAACCATCATCACAAAGATGGCCACCTACTGACTGAGATTGGATGAGGGCATTCTGCCCAATGGACTGAACTCCATTCAGTGGTGATGGTTACTTAGGCCACTCCAAACACAACTTCCTGCTACATATTAACGGACTCAGGACTATTGCAAATGGGCTAGTCATACGGTCCAGTGACTGGCAAATCTCTGAATGGACTATTAGATGCTTCGTTTTAAGGGGAAAGTGGCTGTGACAACAGCTTACAAGCTGGGAAGGAGATCCATTCATCATCCATGTTGACATCCATGGCAAATGGCCATTAGAACATGAATGGAAATCCTATGCTGATTAAGCATGCACCCAACAGGTTGCCATGATTGCCTGCTGGATCCACCACCAAACAGGACATGGAAGTCTACCTCAGATGCAAAAGTAGGCCAAATCATGAGAGCTCACCCTAGAAGAAGGAGAAGCCAAAGACACAGCACAGTTGTGTGACTCATGCCAACAAGCCCAGGCCATGGAATGCAGTGAGTAAGGCCACATCAACCGGGGCTTAGGCCCCCCACATATGTGGCAGCTGGACCACATAAGACTCCAAGTCACGGGTTCCAGTGGTGTCACACTGCTGTGGTCACGTACTCTAGACATGTGTGTTATGTGGCTGCCAGGACCACTGTTGCAGCCTTGGAGAAACACCTGTGTGCTATGTTTGGATACCCAACTGGACTCCAATCAGATCAAGGTACCCCATTTATAGTGCAGACAGCCCAGCAATGAGCACACTACCATGATATAAGGTGGACCTTTCATGATTCCTCTGACCCCTAAGCAAATGAGCCAACAGAACATTGGAACAGAAGACTCAAACAAATTAGCAAAGGTCATCAGATCAGGAAAGACAATTTACCGGATGGTACTCCCATCCAACTAAAGCTATTTGCGCATTAAACACTGCACTCCGGCAGAAGGAAAACACAGCACTGCAGCATATATGTTGGGAAATACTGAGCTTGGAGTGGGCGGAGGCCCAGGCAGTTGCCAGATTAAGCTATGCCAGAGGAATCCCAATGTCAGTATACCCAATTGCTCTTTTTCTTTTCTCCCACTAGAGTGTACTCCCTGGGGGTGGCTGTAGTCCAGGCTGCAATGGTATTACTGCAGGTGCCGCCCAGTTCCAACCTGGCGGTGATGCTGCCATCAGGTGCCTCCCTCTTGTGGGACTCCATAGGGATGGGGGAAGGGGTGACAGAACACTGAGGTGCTGGGGCTCCTCTGGTTACACCTGGGAGTCCCAACCTTTTCCTGTATGTGGGCAACAGTATTGGCTATGTAATTTTTTATCAATTTTACTGAAATTATTCATAATCCATGCAATCCATACAGAGTGTACAATTAATGACACTTGGTATAATCACAAAGTTGTGCATTCATCACTTCAATCAATATTAGAGCATTTTCATTAATCAGAAAAAAGAGAAAATAAGAAAAAAACAAAAAGCAAAAACAAACAAAACAACCCTACCCCTCAGTAGTCACCCCTCAATCTATCTTCTCCTGCCATGCATAAGGGCTAATCTATTTCCGCTCTGTAATTTATCTGTATTTATATTTTGCATGGATGGAGTCTAACAATATGTAGTGCTTTTTGTCTAGCTTCTTTCACTTAGCATACTTACTTTTTTTTACCATTGATGGAAGGTTATTAATATGTTACTGTACACTATTGTCCATAGTTTGCTTTGGTTGTATTTTTGCCCAACTATCACCCTGATATTAACATCTTGTAACATTTATGTACTTTTGTTCTGTTTCAAATGAAAATGTTCTTATATACGCACTATTAACCACACTCATTTTTCACAAGAGGGTTCACTATACTATACAGCCCCATGTTTCATTTTTTATCTTTCCTTCTAGTGATATACACATCTTTCCCTGTCAACCACTATCATACCCATATATTAGCTTTGCTAATTACAAACACTGTGATGTGCTTTCACCATTTCTATGCATTTCTAAAGATTTACAAACAAACTTTTTTACTAATTCTGCACAGAGTAAACTTCTAGGTTATGTGAAATTTGTTCAGGTTGTAACTTCTTCCCAGGTCTGGATGATCAGGGCCAAAAAGTCTGGGTTAAACAACAGGGGCAATCCTCACCTCAAGTTGTTGGGCAAGAGCATCTTCACCTCCAGAGGTAAGGGTAGAGGGGTTTAGTAATATTGTCGCTTTCTCTCCCCAGGCTATCTCACAGTGATGGATAACCCCATCACCCAAGGGCCCCAGTGATAGAGGCTTTTGTTAGAGCTATCAACCAGACCAACTGCTGGCTCTTCAGCACTTGAATCAACACAATGCACCACCTCTCCACATCACACCAGCCAATCTGTAAGCCAGCCCATTGGAGTATGACATAAGAGTCACACAGAATATGGGCAAAAATATTATTGCAGTGTATGACAAGGCATCCCAATGCACAATGACTAATGCCTACAGCTGTTGCATTGGGGAATCTAGTATGTGCAGTAGTGATGGAGTATGAAACAACTTATAGGACTAGAATATCCCATAGTTGCTTGGGTAGACCTTAAGCTGGGCTCACCTGGTCTGTCAATGGCAGCACCCTACTTAGCTGCACTGTCAGAAGGGAGGGGCTTCTAAACCACAATGTGATGATGCCCAGGTAACTAAAAAAAAAAGATTGCCATTTGTGGTGGTCTGAAGCTGTATGTATCCCAGAAAAAAAATATGTTCTTAAAGTTAATCCATTTATATGGGTGTGGACCCATTGTAAGTAGGACCTTTTGATGAAGCTTATTTCAATTAAGGTGTGGCTCATGTCATTCAGGATGGGCCTTAATACACTTACTGGAGTCCTTTATAAATAGAATACAGAGAGAGAGAGAAAGTCATGGAAGCAAGAAGCTGAAAGCAAGGGAACCCAGAAGAGAAGAGTACGTGCCTTGCCATGTGGCAGAGGAGCCAAGGATCACCAGCAGCCAGTATTCAGGAAGAAAGCATTGCCTTGATGATGTCTTGATTTGTACATTTTCCCAGACTTTAATGGTAAGTGAATAAAATTCCCATTGTCTAACACTACCCATTTCACGGTATTTGCTTTAAGCAGCCCAGGAAACTAATGCACCATTTATCACCTAACTGGCAGGTAAAGGGACTATATTAACCCTGGCATTAAGGGAAGATGGAATCTTTACTGAATATGGGCATCATTTGCATAAGGCCTTTCCCCCACAATGGTGGGGGGCAATGTGGCTTAATATCACTTAGGAAAGAAACATGACATTCCCCAAAATTCCTAACCTGGTCTCTTTTGCACGTTACAGATGTCACAAAACAAATAACCCCCTCCTATGACATAGCAGTGCCTTTCAACAAGCAGTATGTATCATGACCCCCAGAATCGGGGAACATGATCTAGAAAAGGCTATATATAACATGTCCAGTATTACAGAAAGGGGATTTAATTCTGCAGTTGATTCATTGGTACAGTGCAGTGGCCGTTGACCTCCAAAGCCATTGCTAGACATTCTCACAGTGCAAGCTGCAGGTGCAGGTGCATGTGTCATGCAGGGAGAGAAATGTTGCTTTTACATATGATTCTGGACATGTTGTAAGTAACATAGAAGACATTTAAAAATGCAGCTCAAGTCCTCTGCAAGATTCAGTTAACACAGCCCTTTGGCTTATTCACCAATTGGCTAGACAATTGGTGGGGTAGCTGGTTGCAATACCTCCTCCAAGCAGGCCTAATCACACTGCCAGGGCTGGTCCTATTAGTTGTCCTCCTCAAATGTTGCCTCAAGATTGTAGGAAAATGGTGAACAGAAGTGACATCTCTCAGAGCTGTGTATGATGCCGCATTCATGCAGCTCACTGTCCAAAATGGATGACAGGCATATCAAGGTAAGGAGACATCTATGCCACAATGCGCTGATGTACATTCCTTCCCATATTGTACGCACATATGTAAATATTTACTGAAGACAGTGTTATTTGGGTGGGCAAGTTTTATGACATCCAGCTCACAATCCAGTGGGATATCTGTCTCTGGCAGGGAAGGAGGAGGGTTCCTTCACTACGGCAAACAAATACAAGTTGGGTGCTTCACCTAGAACTTCTCTCTGCATTAGCCACGGGTTGAGACCGCTGGCAAGGGGGAGCCAACGCCTACTAGTGAAGCTGCCTCTGCCCTGTCTCCTCCCTACGTGAGTAAAATGTTTTCCATCCGGTGCTGTGTGTGTCTTGCTTCTCTGGTGACCCTGACACCTGAATTGGAGTGGGCTGACATCTCTTTAAGTGTCTCACCTTCTGACTGACCATCCAGATTTTATGTGATTTACTCATTTGTACTGCTATGTATGCACTAGCTTTTTAAATGCCTTTAGAAAACTTTTCATATAAACGTATAAATCAGGGAAAATTATCAGTTCATGAGTTGTAATTTTTAGCTTTAAATATATAAATAGCAGTTATTATGTACATTAACTCCCATGGGCCATATCTCGTATTCTGTGTGTGTGTGTGTGTGTGTGTGTGTGTGTGTGGTTATTTCACTGTGTATGCTATTTCTTTTACATGAGGGTCAACTCCTTGAATGCAATATTTCTGTAGGTCACACTGTATAATACCTCATTCAAAGCCTGTGTTTACCTTAGGTACTGAATGTCTATCCAACACAAGATATATTATAGTAGTGTTATTAATTTAAATAGTAAATTTGTCATGTCAGATCAATAGCAGACTGGGAAATAAACTATTAGTTATAATATTTATTTGAACTTTTATGAAAGTTCAAATAAATCCCCTGAAATATGTAAACAAAAAAATTTAACTGCCAGCAGTTCCTACATGATGCTAATAAATCAATTTATTGTCATCAAATTGTCTACTGCAAGTTGTCTGGTGCTTTAAGAAAATATTAGAAGCTTAAAGGCATTTATCACATTTGTGATTATATAAACATTTCTGTTTTTATTTATGTAATGTCTTTATTTCCTTTTAGACTGTCCATTCCATAAGGGCAGTACTGCATTTACCTTGTTTATTTTCATAGTGCCCATACTTAGAATAGTGTCTGGCATGTCGTAGGAGCTCAGTAAATGTTGGCTTTATCAATGCATTAAGGAGTCAATAATAATTGAAAAAATGTGAATGAATAAAGAACAACTAATATTCACCAGCACTCTGACTTCTTTCAGATGTATTTATATGGGCTGAAGCTGTAGTTCACCAAAGCTCACTAGATCTCTTGTCTTGCTTTTGCCTCTCCATGAGCTAAATTTGGTGAGCAATCTCAGCTGCGACCTCTTTCCTCTTTGTGCAAAAATACTGACTCTGAATCAGTGGTTTCTATTTATCAGGTTTGTCAAGCAACAGAAGCAGCAGAAAGACCAACAGAAGAATCCCAAGCAATACGTATGTGGTGTGAAAGGGGAGTAGTTGCCAGATGGATTTGTGGGGATCAGTCAACATCAGCATCTTGACCATAGTATTGCTCGGTGATGATGGTGGAAATGCTGGTAAGTAGAGAAGCTAGATGGGATGATGCCATTCTCAGAAATTATGTGTCCTTGAAATGAAGCAGCAATAACGGCAATGGCAAAAGCCAGAGGCAGCTCCATCTTTGGGCCCATTACTCTCAATGCAGTTGCTTCTGTCTTGTTGCCGATGCTATAACTTAACTTCATCCCATGAAGCTGTTGTTGCCACTACAGCTCTTGTAGAAAGTGGAGTAAAGTCTCCCCTCATTAAAGAACTTCAGGGTGAAATGGGAATCCAAGACATTTAGTTTTTCAGGACTCTGAGAGCAGAAGTCCCCAAACAGCTCAGAACTCAGCAAGGAGAGGACCATCTCCTTGGCATCCCACAGAACCTCTGCATAGTTTGTATTAGCAGAAATCATTCTTGTCAGGGGACAATTCAAGTAAGATTATCTGGAAAACTAGGAAGACCAAAAAACTCATATGTTTTTTACATGATGCTGTCATTAATTACCAGTGTGAGAAGATCAAATGAGTTTTTTCTCCTCTTTGCTGATTCTCATAAATGCCAAAATTTTCCATGTGTGTCATCTTACGTACTCCAGAGTCATTTTTTAGACAAACTTTCATTTGCATTCAAAAGGAAAGGATGAAACATTTGCACAATCATCATTCTGTGGTGTTCCACTCACCCAACACAGTATTTATAGCAAGTTTCTGTCTTCAATAGCAAATCACCACCACTCTGGAGTCTGAATCAACAGGATTATAATTAAAAAAACAAAATGTCATATAATATTTATGACTTAGGATATAAAGAAAAATAGAAAGGTTTTAATAATAGATCACTTAAAGGAGAAGAATAGAGACCTAGAAATCAGTCTATAAAATATCAATGGCATTATGGCTCACTTGCAACAAAGAGAAATGGTTTATTGATGACTGAATGTGTGTCCTTGAAATGAAGCAAATAGCAAGACTGAGGTTTAATTTTGCAGGGGAGGAACACACAATGAGGGTAAAAACAGAATGAGCAATGTACATTATTCATTACCAGCAGAAAAATGTTTTGGAGAGGGCAAATTAAGAGTAGAGCTTGAAGAAAAGTCCTAGAAATGAGTTCTAACAGGTTCTGGATTTATATCAATAAAAATTACCCAAACAAGTTCAGGGTTAAACTACGTGGCTTTAAAGGTCTTTTCTGAGTCTAACTTTGATGACTGTATGTGTCAGTAAATCAAAGCTACCTTATACTTTATGTGACCCAGAACCACAATATGCTTCCCAATACTAAATCCTTTCAGAGAGCCCTGTCAAATTACTCATACTATTTATAACATTGGGCTGTTACCAATGAACATATATGCTACCTTGTGATTTATCTAGCAAGTGCTTAAGTATGAAACCACTACCGGGGCCAGTAATACAGACAGAAACAACTGGTAATTTTTAAATTATAGACTGCTTTGAAGCTTTGGTTGAATAAAAATATATCAGAAAAACATGGCAAGAAAAAAACAGCACATAAAATGGAAACAATAAGACTAGTATAAAAAGTAGTGGCATCCTTAGGAGCAGGCGCCTCCACTTTTAATGGATTTCTGAGTTTTAAATGCAACCGTTTTTATAGTGCTTTTTTTTTTTTTTAGCCCGGTATTTCCTAAATGCTTTTTTCCCTTTTTTTCTTGCCTACTTCTAATCAAATTTTGGTCATCCGCTTAAAGAGCTGATTAATTTTTAGGACTCCGTTCAAGTGTTACTTTATTTAGTTTCTTTTCTATTTTCCCTTTGGGCTTTTCAGAGGAAGTAGTTTGGATTCTTTGCAATCTTATTTTTTTCATTAAACTTTTTAATTTTGAGATAATTGTAGATTCGCATGCAATTGTAAGAAATATTACAGAGAGGGTTTAATGCCTAATGGGTACAGAGTTTCTATTTGGGGTGATGGAAAAGCCTTGGGATGGATGGTGGCAACGGCAGCACAACACCATGAATGCAAGTGGTCAAAGTGGGAAATGTTATGTTATATATTTATATGCCACAATAAAAAATAAAAAAAAAAAGAAGAAGAAGAAGAAATAATTAACCCAATGGTAACATCTTCTAAAACTAGAGCAACATCACTGCCAGGGAATCTTCCAAAACTATAGAACAATTTCACTGCCGCCTTGATACAACTCACAAGCTCCCTCCTGCTGCCCTTTTATAACCACTCCAATGCCCCCTCATCCTCCAACGTCTCCCACCCACATCCCTCACCCTGGCACTAACATGTTCCCCCAGCTCTATAATTACATCACTCAAGGGAGTTAAATAAATGGAACCCTGCAGTCTGTGACCTTTTGAGATTGGCTTTTTTGACTCAGCACAATTCCCTGGAGATTCACCCAAGTTGCTGCTTTTATCAACATCAATCAATCAATGTGCAGGCCCCACCCTGAGTCAACTTTTTAGCTTAAGCGCTCATTAGTATAAACTATTAGGGTGGTCGAAGGGGCCCACCATGAACGACAAAGCCACTCCTATACTCTGTACATACCCCCCACCCCACCTCCCAAGAGGCCAGATTCCTTACAGAACAAATGGTTATGGCAGTTATGGAACTATTCACTGATATTCCCTGTTACTTTTCTGATATTCATGATGTATATCTCCTCTCTTATTTTTATTAGTCTTGCTAGAGGTTTATCAATGCTATTGATTTTTTCAAAAAGCCAGCTATTTGTTTCACTGACTTTCTTGTATTCCTGTTTTCCATTTCATTGATTTCTGCTCTTATCTTTATTATTTCCTTTGGGTTTATTTTGCTTTGGGTTTATTTTGCTCTTCCTTTTTCAGTCTTGAGGTAGGAACTTAGATTATTAATTTTAGATCTTCCCTCTTTTCTAAACTAAGCATTTAGTGCTATAAATTTGTCTCTCAGCAAAGCATTAGTTACCTTCTGCACATTTTAATATGTTGTATTTTCATTTTCTTTCAGTTCCATGTTTTTAAAATTTCCCTTGAGGCTTCCTCTTTTTGCATGGTTTGTTCAGGAGCGCATTTGGAGATTTTTCTGTTGTCTTTCTTTTGTTGATTTCTAATTTGATTCCATTATGGTCAGAAAGCATACTATGTATAACTTCAAATATTTAAATTTGCTAAGACTCTTTCTCAATGACTCAAGATATGGTATGTTTTTATATATGTGTGTGTGTCTGTGTGTGTGTAAAAAATAAAATCTACCAAAGTTAAAATGAAAATATTGAAGATATACAGAAAAATTGCAAACTCCGTAACTGACCAAGAATGCATATATAGAAGATGCATAGAAATGCAACAGAAAATTGAGCAAAAGATATGAATAAGCTATCAACTAAAGGGAAACAGAAGTAACTAATATGTATTTGAAAGGTACTCAACTTCACTAGAACTCAGAGAAATAAAATTAAGTTAATAAAGAATATATCAAGTACTGGTGATAATATAGGGAAATATGAACTCTTTGCTGTTGTTACTATAAACTAATGTAGTCAGTTTAGAAAACAATCTGGTAACAGTAAAATTAAGCAAGCACTTACACTAAAGCTCATTAATTTAACTTGTGTGTATGCACAACAAAGAAACTCACATATAGGTAGACAAACAGGCACAATTATAGATGAGCTTAATCAATACTTTTGGGAAAGAAAGGGTAGGAGTAAAAATGTAACTGTGCTCCTGTATTTCTCTTCTCTTTCCTTCCTGACCTCCTGTCTTCTTTCCTGCAATCCTTCCAGTTTTCTTCTTTCTTCTTTTTTCCTCTCTCCCAACCTCTCTCTTGTACTTCCTTCTTTCTTCTCTGTTTTCTATTCTTTATCCTCTTTATCCTCTTTTTTTAAAAGAAGTTACAAGTTTACAGAAAAATCATGCAGAAAATACAGTTCCCATATACCCTCTCTATATTAGCACTTCACATTCATGTTGTACCTTTACCATTGATGAAAGATTATTGTTATAGTACTATTAACTACAGTATGTAATTTACATTAGAATTTACTGTTTGTGTTGTACACGCCTGTTTCTTTTAAAATTTTTATTCTAGCAACATATAAACAATCTAAAATTTTCCCCTTTTAACCACATTCAAATATAT
The DNA here is from genome assembly GCA_029593785.1 of Cabassous unicinctus. Classification (NCBI taxonomy): domain Eukaryota; kingdom Metazoa; phylum Chordata; class Mammalia; order Cingulata; family Chlamyphoridae; genus Cabassous; species Cabassous unicinctus. The sequence continues at coordinate 20,785 of JAQZBX010021663.1, forward strand.
ACTTCAGTGCTGTAATTTATGTTTACAGTATTGTGCTACCATCACCACCATCCATTACCAAAACATTTCCATCACCCCAAACAGAAATTCTATACCAATTAAGCATTCCTAACCCATCCCAATCCCTGATAACCTATATTCTATATTCTGAATTTATGAATTGCATATTCTCAGTATTTCATTTCTGTGAGATCATACAACATTTGCATTTTGTGTCTTGCTTATTTCATTCAACATGATGTCTTCAAGGTTCATCCACATTGTTACATGAATCAGAACTACATTCCTTTTTATGGCTGAATAATATTCCATTAAATGTATATATTACATTTTCTTTATCCAGTCTTCTGTTGGTGGACACCTGGGTTGCTTCCACCTATTGGCAACTGTGAGTAATGCTGCTATGAACATTGGTGTGCAAATATCTGTTAAGAGTCCCTGCTTTCAATTATTTTGAGTATATATACCTAGCAGCGGAATGCTGGTCATATGGTAATTCTATCCTTAACTTTCTGAGGAATTGCCAAACTGTTTTCCATGACTGCACCATTTTCCATTCCCACCAACAATGAAACAGTGTTCTTCTTTTTCCAGATCATATCCAACATGTGCTATTTTCTGTTTTTTAATAGTAGTCATTCTAATGGGTGTGAAATGGTATCTCCTTATGATTTGATTGTCATTGGCTTTTTGGCCATTTGTATTTCTTCTTTGGAGAAATGTCTTTCAAGTTTTTTTGCCCATTTCTTTAAAGGGTTGTTTGTCTTTTTATTGTCCAGAGTAAGAATTCTTTTTATATGCTGGATTATAAACCCTTATCAGATTTGTGGTTTCCAATTTCTTCCATTCTGTAGACTTTCTTTTTCCTCTCATGATAAATCCCTTTGATGCCCAAAAGTCTTTAATTTTGATGAAGTCCCATTTATCCATTTTTTCTTTTGTTGCTCATGCTTTTGATGTAGTCTAAGAAGCCATTGCCTACCACAAGGTCATGAAGATGTTTCTCTATGTTTTCCTCTAGTATTTAAAACTTTGGTTCTTATATTTAAGTCTTTGATTTTGAGTAAATTTTTGTATATAGTGTGAGGTTGGGATACACCTTCATTCTTTTGCATGTGGATATCCGGGTTTCCCAGCACTATTTGTGAAGGAGAATATTCTTTCCCAATTGATTGGACTTAGCACCCTTTACAAAAACAAGCTGGACAATAGATGTACGAGTTTATTTCTGAACCCTCAATTTGATTCCATTGGTCTATGTTTGTCCTTATGCCAGTACCATGCTGTTTTATTAGTGTAGCTTTGTAATAAGATTTGAATTAAGGAAGTACGGGTCCTCCAAATTCATTAATCTTTTTAAAAGATGGTTTTGGCTATCCATATCAATTTGGTGATTGCTTTTATTATTTATGCAGAGAGGGCTATTGGAATTTTGATGGGGATTGTATTGAATACATGAATGGCTTTGGGTAGAATTAACATCTTAGCAATATTTAGTCATCCAATACATGAACATAAAATGTTCTTCAATTTATTTATGTCTTCTTTGATTTATTTTAGCTATGTTTTGTAGCATTCTATATATGTGTCCTTTACATCCTTGGCCAAACTTATTCTTAGATATACGATTATTTTAATTACTATTGTAAATTGAATTTTTTCCTTTATTTCTACTTCAGATTGTTTGTTACTAGTGTATGGAAACAAGATGGATTTTTACACTGTGACTTTGCTGAATTTTGTTCATTAGCTTTAGTATATTTGTTGTGTGATTTTTCAGGATTTTGTATATATAAGATCATGCCATCTGCAAATAGGGAAAGTTTTTCTTCTTCCTTTGAAATTTGGATATGTTTTATTTCTTTTTCTTGCCTAAATGTTCTTGTTAGAAAAATCCTGTGCAATTTGAATAAAAAGTGGTGAGAGTGGGCATCCTTGTCTTGTTCCTGATATTAGAAGGAAAGCGTTCAGTCTTTCATCATTGAGTATGACATTAGCTGTGGCTTTTTCATATATGCCATTTATCATGTTGAGGAAGTTTCCTTCTATCCCTAGTTTTTTAAGTGTTTTTTATAAAGAAAGTTGCTGGATTTTGTCAAATGCATTTTCTGCCTCAACTGAGATGATCATGTGATCTCTTTTTTCCTGTGTTCTATTAATGAGGTATATTATATTAATTAATTTTATTATGTTGAACCACTCATGCATACCTGGGATAAATCACATGTGATCAGAGTGTCTATGTCTTTAATGTGCTGTTGGATTCATTTTCCTAATGTTTTTTGATGACTTTTGCATCTATATTGACAAAGGATATTGGTCTATAATTTTCTTTTCTTAAGGTACCTTTATCTAGCTTTCATACTAGGATGATGTTGGCCCCTGAAGATGAGTTGGGGAGGTTCCCTTCTCTTCCTTTATTTTGGAAGAGTCTGAGTAGTAATGGTGTTAACTCTTTTTGAAATGTTTGGTAAAATTTACCAGTGAAGCCCTTTGGTCCTGGGTTTTCATTGTTAGAATGTTTTTGACTACTGATTCAATCTCTTCACTTGTTACTGGTTGTTGCAGTTTGATATAGTCATGAATTCCAAAAATAGATATTGGATTATGCTTGCAAACTGGTCTGTTAATCTGGGCATGATTAAGTTATGACTAGGGCTTTGATTGGGACATGTCAGTAGGGCATTGAGCCCCACCCCTTGGTGGGTGGGGAATCAAAGATAAAAGACATGGCAAAGGACCAGAGTTGGAGTTTTTCTGAGTTGGAGTTCTGATGCTGAGTTTTAATGCTGGAGCCTGGGGAAGTAAGCACACAGAGGAGCTTGGTCGTGAGGAAGGAGAGAAGACCCCAGGAAAAGAGACAGCCGCTCGCCTGACAGTTCACAGCTGGCCTTGTGGAGAGAGGCAATGCCTAGAGAGCTCATAGTGTACAGCTGCTGACCTTGTGTAGGAAACAGAGGAGCTGAGCCTGGAGAGAAACAGAGCCCTGGGAAGAGAGGAACCCAAGAAGCCTGAACCCTGGCAAATGTTGGCAGCTGTCTTGCTCCAACACGTGGCCATAGACTTTGGTGAGGGAAGTAACTTACGCTTTATGGCCTGGTAACTGTAAGCTTCTACCCCAAATAAATACCCTTTATGAAAACCAACTGATTTCTGGTGTTTCACATCAGCACCCCCTTGGCTGACTAATACATTGGTCTACTGAGATCTTCTATTTCTGCTTAAGTTAGTGTAAGTAGTTTGCATCTTTCTAGGAACTTGTTCATTTCATCCAGGTTATCTAATTTGTTTGTATAAAGTTGTTCATTGCAACCTCTCATAATCCTTATTATTTATGTGCAGTCAGTAGTAATGCCACCCCCTTTCATTTCTGATTTTAGTTATTTGCTTCTTCTCTTTTTGTCAGTCTACCTAAAGGTTTGCCAATTTTACTGGTCTTTTCACATAACCATCTTTTGTTTCATTGATTCTCTCTATTGCTTTTTATTCTCTATTTTATTTATCTCTCCACTAATATTTGTTATTTCCTTCCTTCTGTTCATTTTTTGGCTTAGTTTGCACTTCTTTTTCTAGATCCTCCAGTTGTGAGGTTAGGACTATGATTTTTAATATAAGCATTTATAGCTATAAATTTTCCTCTCAATACTGTCTTTGCTGAATCCCATAAGTTTTGGTATATTGTGTTTTCATTTACATTCACCTCAAACTATTTCCTAATTTCCCTAATTTCTGTTGTATAAGTGTGTATTATTTAATTTCCATGTATTTGTGAATTTTCCAGTTTTCCCTCTGTTATTGATTTGTAACTTCATTCCATTGTTGTTGGAGAAGATATATTGTAGGATTTCAATATTTTTTAATTTACTGAGACTTGTTTTGTGACCTAACATATGGTCTATCCTTGAGAACAATCCATGTGCACTAGAGAAGATTGTGTATTCTGCTGTTTTGGGGTGACAGGTTCAATGTATCAGTTAGGTGTAGCTGGTTTGGAGTATCATTCAAGTCTTTTATTTCCTTATTGATCTTCTGTCTAGATGTTCTATCCATTATTGAAAGTGCTATATTGCAGTCTCTTACTATTATTATAGAATCATCAAATACATCAACATTTGTTTTATATATTTTATGTATTTTGGGGGCTCTGACAGTTTGAATTTGGTGAATGCCCCAGATTGTTTTTGAACTAATCCATTCTTGTGTTATAGGACCCTTTTGATTGAACTATGTCAGTGAGGCATGACTCAGGTTGTGTCACCATCCTCTTATTGGAGCTTTATATAAATGGAGACGCAGAGAAAGATACGCACGGAGCAAGGAAGCTGCCATTTTTGACCCTACCATGTGAGAGAGGACTGGAGGATCACTAGCACCCAAAGCTAAGCACGAAGTCTCCAAAAGGTTGGGTCCATGGAGCAGCTCAAGGCTGAAGAAAGTGAGCAGCTGAGATTGAGAGAGGAGGCCCAGAAAAAGATAAGCCCTATGCCTGGTTGTCAACAGCTGAGCACCAGGAGACCGTAGATTTTGGAAGGAAAGGCAGGGACCTTGGCAGAGATCAGCTGCCATCTTTGCTATATGGCAGGACAAAAAGATCACCAGTAGCTGACTTTGGTGAGAAAGCATCTCTGATTGTGCTTTGATTGGGACATTTTATAACCTCAGAACTGTAAGCTTTTATCCTAAATATAATCCCTATTATAAAAGCCAATACATTTCTGGTACTTTGCTTTGGCAGCCTTCTGGCAAATGACAATACATATATACTATGTTAACTGTTATGTCCTTTTGTTGAATTGACCCATTTCTTTCTGTATATATTTTTCATATATTTTCTTTGTGCTTACCATGGGGCTTAAACTTAACAACCTAAGTCTGTAACAATCATGTTTGATTTGATACTAGGTTAATTTTAATAGCATACACATAAACTCTTCTTATATCCCTTTGCCTCTCCTCCTTGTTTTAGTTGTTACAAATTATATCTTTATATATTATATGTCAAAACCATAGATTTATCATTTATTTTCATCTGTTTGCATTTACATTCTAGAAACTATAAGAAGTAAATGTGGAGTTAGATACTAAAAACAATAAAAATACAATAGTCCATGGGGCTGATATGGCTCAAATGGTTGGGCATCTGTCTCCCATATGGAGGGACCTGGGTTCAATCTCCTGGACCTCCTGGTAAAATAACAAAAAATATAGAAAGCGCATGAGCCATCAGGCCCTGTGTGCAGGCACACCATCAGGCCCCGTGAGCAGGTGAGCCACCAGGCCCCGCGAGCGGGTGAGCCCCCAGGCCCCGCATGTGGGTGTGCCAGGCCCCGCCGAGCCATGCAGCAAGATGATGACATAACAGAGAGTGACACAAAGGGAGAGCCAAGATGAGACACACTGAAAAACCAGGAACTAAGGTGGCACAGGTGGCAGAACACCTCTCTCCCACATCAGAGGTTCCCAGGATCGAATCCCAGTGAAGACAGGAGGAAAAGGATGAGAAAAGAGGTCAGGAAACAGACACAGAGAATTGCCCAGTGAATGGACTCAAAAAAACAGCAAAAACGGGGGGTGAGGTGGAGGTTAAAAATGGATAAAAACTAAAATAAATAAATAAATCTTTAAAAAAAAAGACACAATAGTCCTAGCATCTATCATTATATATATGGTTACTTTTACTGGAGGTGTTTATTTCTTTGTGCCACTTCAATCCACTGTCTAGTATCCCTTCCTTTTAGTCTCTAAGAATTCCTTTCAGTATTGCTAAATGGCCAGGTCTAGTGGTAACAAACTCCCTCAGCTTTTGTCTATCTGGGAATGTCTTAAATCTCTTCCTCATTTTTGAAGGATAGTCTGAATGGACACAAAAAATTCTTGGTTGGCAATTTTTTTCTTTCAGAGCTTTGAAGATTGTTTCTCACTGCCCTCTTGCCTCCATGGTTTCAATATGACACTTTCAGTAACGCATAGAACATCTAGACAAAAGACCAATAACAAAATCAGTACTTAATCTTATTGGGACTCACTTTTACACAATATATTACTTTTCTCTTGTACTTTTCAGAACTTTCTCCTTGTCCGTGGCATTTGACAGTTTGACTACCATGTGTTTAGGTGTTTTTCCCTTTAAGTTTATCCTGTTTGGGGTTCATTGGACTTCTTGAATGTGCATATTCATGTCTTTTTTTTAATTTAGGAAATTTTCTGCCTTTATTTCTTTGAATATTCCTTCTATCCCTTCCTCTCCCTCTTCTGAAACTCCCATGATGTGTATATAGGTACACTTGGTGGTGTCCTGTAAGTTTCTTATGCTCTGTTCACTTTTTTTAAAAAAAATTCCTTTCTCTTTCTTTTCCTCAGTCTGAATCACAATGTCTTGTCTTTGAATTCACTGATTCTTTCTCTTGCTAGCTCTTCAATCTGCTGTTGAATCTCTCAAGGTAATTTTTCAGTTCAGTTATTGTGGTCTTCAACTCCATTATTTCCATATGGATACCTTTTACAATTTCTATCTCTTATTGAGATTCTCAAATTGTTTATTATGATGGTAGTTTTGGCAGAAGCATTTTGTGCAGGGAAAGCAAACCCATATCTGGAGTATGTATCTATTCCATTTAGAACAAATCGTTGCCCCTTCCATGATGGAGGTGGTCCAATGTAATCAACCTGCCACCAGGTAGCAGGCTCATAACGGGGCATGGTGCCATATCAGGGGCTGAGAATGGGTCTCTGCTGCTGGCAAATTGGGCACTCAGCAGTGACTGTAGCCAGGTCGGCCTTCGTAAAGAGAAGTCCGCGTTGCTGAGCCCATGTATAACCTCCATCCCTACCACCACAGTCACTCTGTTCATGAGCCCATTGGGCAATGACAGGATTGGCTGGGGAAAGAGGCTGACTGCTATCCACAGAATGGGTCATCTTATCCACTTGATTACTAAACTCTTCCTCTGTTGAAGTCACCCTCTGGTGAGAATTCATGTCAGACACAAATATTTTCATGTTTTTTGCCCACTCAGAAAGGCCTATTTACATACCTCTTCCCCAGACCTCTTTGTGACCAATTTTCCAAGCATGTACCTTCCAAGTCCCTGACCATCCAGTCAAACCATTGGCAACAGACCACGAATCAATGTACGAACACATCTCTGGCATTTCTCCTGCCAAGAAAAAGGAACAACCAGGTGCACTCCTCAAAGTTCCACCCACTGGGAGGACTTCTCACCACTGTCCTTCAGGGACATCCCAGAAAGGGGCTGCAGTGCTGCAGCTGTCCACTTTTGGGTGGTTACTGCATATCATGTCGAACCACTTGTAAACCGAGCCCAAGTTTTCTCTTCCTCAGTCAACTGATTGTAAGGAACTCCCTAAGAAGCCATAGCTGTGGGGTGGGAAAAAGAAGGTAATGTGGCAGGATTGGGGCCATGGTTATTTGGGCCACTTCCTAATGTAACTTACTTGTGCCTTCAGGACCCACTTGAGCTCTATCTCATATATACCATTCCCACTTTATGATAGGGTCCTGCAGCGCACATCCCACTTTATGGTTTGGAGGATCAGATAACACTCCACTCATTATAGGCAACTCAGCTCTCATGGTAACTTGATGGCCCATGGTTAAGCGTTCAGTCTCTACTAAGGCCCAGTAGCAGGCCAAAAGCTGTTTCTCAAAAGGGGAGTAGTTATCTGCAAAGGATGGCACGGTGTTGCTCCAAAATCCTAAGGGTCTGCTTTGTGATTCTCCTATAAGGGTCTGTCAGAGGCTCCAGACAGCATCCTTATTTGCCACTGACACTTCTAGCACCATTGGATCTGCTGGATCATATGGCCCAAGTGGCAGTAAAGCTTACACAGCAGCCTGGATCTGTCACAAAGCCTCCTCTTATTCCAGTCCCCACTAAAAACTAGCAGCTTTTCTGGTCACTTGGTAAATGGGCTGGAGTAGCACACCCAAATAAGGAATATGTTGTCTCTAAAATCTGAAGAGGCCAACTAAGTGTTGTGCCTCTTTTTTGGTTATAGGAGGAGCCAGATGCAACAGCTTATCCTTCACTTTAGAAGTGATATCTCGACATGCCCCACACCACTGGACACCTAGAAATTTCACCAAGGTGGAAGGCCCCTGTATTTTGTTGGATTTTTCTCCCATCCTCTCTCATGCAAATGCCTTACCAGTAAGTCTAGAGTAGTTGCTACTTTTTGTGTAATAGATCCAATCAACATATCATCAATATAATGGACCAGTGTGATGTCTTGTGGGAGAGAGAGATGATTGAGTTTCCTGCAGACACTATTATGACATAGGGCTGGAGAGTTGATATACCCCTGGGGCAGGACAGTGACGGTATATTGCTGGCCTTGCCAGCTGAAAGCAAACTTTCTGGTGGTCCTTACTAATGGCAATTGAGAAAAACCTTTGCCAGATCAATAGCTGCATACCAGGCACCACAAGGGATGTGTTGATTTACTCAAGTAATGATACCTCATCTGGGACAGCAGCTGCAATTGGTGTCACCACCTGCTCAAGTTTACAATAATATACTGTCACTTTGTTAAGATTTCACAAGACCTTGAAGGCCCTGGCTCTCCCACACAATTGTATCTTCAAAGCTCTTTGGTAAGATGAATCATTCCACAGGTTTATACCACAGCAGCTTGTTCACCTGCACACCACAACTGGGAGGACTAAAGCGAGTACTGAAGATGGCCTTCTACTGTTCTGCTTGATAAAGCTTGACAGTGATTTTCTTCTACAAACCCACATCGATGGCATCATAGAGCACTCCAAGACAGTTAACAATAAGGTAGAGACCTCAGAATCTCACACTGACAACCTGGTCCCCAGAGAGCCCTGATGAAGTGTCTTCAGAAAGAATGAATGCCTCGAGATTCCCTGATTCAAAACTGATGTTGGGTAGTTTGCTGAAATACGGATCTCCTCCATCTTCCACGGGCACTTCACAGTTATGAGCACCTATTATGAACTTCACAAGCTCATGCTGACTTAATGCTGGATGTTGTAACAAATGCATAAACCAGATGCTTATCGCATTTACAAGTTCATGGTTATTGCGAGCTGATAACACATCAACTACTACATCATAGCGATAAGATTTTCACTGAGGAAATAAGGCAATTGGTCTGCCTAGCTGACCCCTGAGGCATGGCGGGCAGGGAGCGCAGCCACAGCCAGAGGTGCAGCGCCATGCTGAGCACACACAGGCACAGCAGCAGCAGCCAGTTTGGCATTGGCTGCCACCACTGGCTCCATCTCGTGCTCCCTCCATGCGCTGGGCTCTCTTGCATCCTGGCAGAGAGGGAGGAGTCTTAGAAGTGAGAAGGGGATGACCATAAGACTGAGGGGCAGCAGCTGAAGCCAGCAGGATCACTCCAGGCACTCAAGCTTCACACCTGATGCAATAAAGTTTCCCCGTGACTTCCCACCCCGTGCCTTAGGCTCCTCAGACTGCAACGGTACATTTTAATGTTTTAAAGTGTTCACTCTGGAATTTAGTCCCAGCACTGTCTGTTCCTATGTTTGTATTCAGCTAATGATATGTTAGCCTGGAGCTGACAATAACAAACGAGAAAAAAAAGAAGCACCTTTCACACTCTGCAAATTGGCTCTGTGCTGGCTGGTGCTCTCCTTCAGAATTTAGACCTGCTATCAAGATCTGCCAGAAGGAAATGAGAAGTACAGGGTCTGCTCTAGATTCTGTCTTCTTCTAGGCATATGCTTGCTCATTATCTTAGGAATTCCCACCTTTTATAGGAATTTGAATGCCCCCTCTACTCCCAATGAAATAGACTTTCTCCCCCTACCGGTACACTATTGTATGAATCAAAGCAGGTGATTTGCCCAAGATGTTTTATCTTAATTGTTCCTTACTGTGCTTTAGCTGTCTGCAAGCTGCTTCTGCCTACATGGCAACTTCTGAAAGGGTGAACTCAAGAAAAGTTTCCTGGTTTAGTGCTTCAGATTGCCACGTGATAGATTGGCATTGACAAACATGAACCCCAATATGTGCATAATGGTTACTCTGCTCCCTCTAGAACAGGGCCAGTGACCCATAATGGAAAGACAGGCTGGCTCCACGCTGAGCCAGGGAGGCCATGGGGGAGGGTCCTGGAAGGGCGCCAGGGGGCTTCTCCTGTTTTGAAAGCTGCATTTTTTTGTTTCGGCACTGGACCAGTTACTGCAATCTTTTAACTGTTTTCTAGGGTTTTGTGGATGATGGTTCTGAAGCAGGCTAGTAAAATAGGCAATCAATAGACAGATCTGGAACCTGGCAAGAAGTCCATATAGACATCAATACCCCCAAGATGGCTGCTGGAAGACCCTCATAAGAGTCTCGCATTCAGAGTGAGATTTCCTCCGGAAGCCAGGAGTAGCCCCGGATATACTCTAGGGACCTTATCATTGGGCCCTCCCTGGGGGACTGATGGATGGGATAATCAATCAAAACAGCAAACAGCTGGGACTCCTCCCATGTCATTAGCAAAGGAGTGGAATAATTATTGGTTTAAAAAGCAAGCAGGAAGCCAAACCAGTCTTATTCTTGCCTTAACCTGGTCCCTAAGCCTGTTCCTTCCCTGTTCCTACCTTCTGTGCCCTGCTCTCACCATTTTTCCCTTGCCATGATGGCCACGCAAGTAAAACCTGGGGATTTATAATCTATAATGGGAAACTTTATTACTCTTCAGCCCCTTACTCTCTACCTGGGACCCATGATCTGTTATTTTCTCCTATTTCTCTTTCCTCCCTACCTTAATAAATTACTGGTCTAATCAATATGGCTTGCTCTCGAAATTCGTTTCTTATAGCTTACTCAAGAACCTAAACAAAATCCAGTAACAGTTCTGCCAGATTTTGGTAGTTGTTCAAAGATTCTGTGGGTTGGGAGACACTGGGGAATGAGAGGGGGAAGATGTCACGGTACACACTGGACATCCAATAATGCAGTGATAAAAGGAGAAAAAATAACAATAATTAAAAAAAATTTTTTTTCTTTTGTTTTTTCCCATTTTCTTTTTTTGAATGTCCCAATTTGTTAATTATATTTTATTTTTAGTTATTTTTTTCTGAGTTTCCTGGTATTTTATCTCTTGCATTTAACCTTATCACTATTATTTCATTTTCCTATTAATTGTATTTGGTTATTATATGGGCTTCATCTTCAAGGAAGGTTTAGGTCACAGAAGGGTTACAATGAGGGCTGCAGAAGATCATTGGTGGGGGGTGTCTGGGATGGGGGATTCATGGGAGTAAGTTCATCTGAATATACATGAAAATTATATAAAATTGTTCAAATGATTGAGGGATGGGGCATG